>JAMAJE010000074.1:0-82333 GCA_023629255.1 Pichia sp. PB3310
TTCATATTAGTATTTTGTAAATTTTCATCAATCCAATTTGGTTGATTCCAAATTTTTGGATCAATTTTTTCAAAATAGATTTTTGAATTTGTTAATTGTTTAATTTTATCTTTAAATAATTGACTAAAATTTCCATCATTTAGAAAAACATAAGGATAATTAAATTTTGAATTAAATTTTCCTTCAATTTGTTTCATTGTATGAATTATGCCTTTTAAATCTGAATTTTTAGCTAAAATC
This sequence comes from Pichia sp. PB3310, assembly GCA_023629255.1. Taxonomy (NCBI): domain Eukaryota; kingdom Fungi; phylum Ascomycota; class Pichiomycetes; order Pichiales; family Pichiaceae; genus Pichia; species Pichia sp. PB3310. The sequence continues at coordinate 241 of JAMAJE010000074.1, forward strand.
ATTAAAGTTGCATTTGCTAATTGATAATTATTATCATTATTATCATCATTATTATCATTATTATTATTTGAATAAATTAAATTATTTACCTTTGGTTCAAAAATTCGTTGATTTAAAATTGTTTGTAAAGATTTATAATTATCATTTATAACATCGTCTCTATCTTTTTCTATATGATGAGAAAATTTAAGTTTATTTAGAATGTCATTATCAATATTGTTATTTATAGAATTATTTTTATTCAAACTAATTGATTTAATTGATGTTGCATTGTAATTGAAAATAATAAACGTTATTATAAATATAATTGAAAATATCAATATTCTAGTTATACCTTTTGGTAAAAAAAACATAATTAATTGAAAGAAAGTGTTATTGTTAATAATTTCATATATTAATAGAAACAATTAAAAAAACAGAAGCAAATTATTCAATATGAATGCATCATATATACAATATACAATACATATTATATCCGAGCTAATCTGTTAATATGCGAGAATAAAAATTATTTTTCCATTCTTCTATTTTTCATCTACTTAATGGATGTTATTTATTCATTTATGTTTTTGAATAAAAGTGATAATATTACTATAATAATTTAATTAAATCATTTTAGATAATGAAATTTGTTGAATTTATTACTAATTGTCGTAGACAGTTTATTAATGGTAAATTTTCAGATAAAAAATTTCCATTAGTTATAGGTAATTCAGGTGGTGATATGGATAGTATAGTATGTACATTAGGTTATTCATATTTAAATTATAAAAAGAGAGGTAATATTGTATGGCCTATTATTAGTTTTCCAAGAGAAGATTTAAAATTACGTCGTGATATTGTTTATGCATTAGAAAGAATTGGATTAAAGGAAGATGATTTAATTTATTGGCCGGATGTATATCAAAAAGGTATTAGGAATGTTGAAGCAGTTTTAGTTGATCATAATACAATTGATAATGAATGGTTGAAGGGAATTGAATGTAAAGTTGTTGGGATTTTAGATCATCATGCTGATGTAAGACAGTATTTAGATTTAAATTTTAGAATAATAGAAGTTAGTGGATCATGTAGTAGTTTATTATTTAGAGAATTTAAACCTGAAATTTCAAAGATTATGCAACAGCTTGATACTAATAATGATGATGATGATAAAATGAGGGAATTTTTCGTAAGTGCACTATTACTTGATACTGATTGTTTAACAAGAAGAGTAGAAGAAGTTGATCAATTTGTATGGAGAAATTTTTTTATTAATAATGGTGCCTCAATAGAAGAACAATTATTAAATTATGGAAAAACTCTTATTTCTGCCAAGGCAGATGTTAATGGTTTGAACGTTTATGATTTATTAAGGAAAGATTATAAAGAATGGAATGTAGATAAGAGCAATGGTAAAACCATCAAGGTTGGTATTTCCAGTGTTAGTGTACCATTAGATCAATGGATAAAGATTACCGGTGAAAATGTAAATACTGTTCAACAGAGTTTTTCTCAATGGAAAAATGAAAAATGTCTAGATATATTAATAGTAATGACAGCATTTAAAGATAGTGAGGGTATTTTTACAAGAGAATTAGCAATTTATCCACTGAATGGATTGAATGGAATTGAAATGGATCAATTAAACAATAAACTTGAATTAAATACGTGTGAACCGGAAATAAACATGCCTTTGCAAAGTGTGGAGAATCTTAAGAAATACAAACAAGGTAAAACCACAATGAGCAGGAAACAAGTAGCGCCTATTTTAATAGATATACTTAGTACTTAGTACTTAGTAATAGTAGGTCAGTGGATATAATAGCGGATCGTGCATAGAGTTGCCTAATAAGGATGAGATTGATGAGATATGTAGATAGATAAATAGCTAGATAGATAGGTAGATCGGTAATAAGGTACAATTGATAACTAATAACGTATTAATTAATGATAAGCTTAAAACACAATTAATAATTATTTAATTGTTTATTTATTTATTTCTATAAATTCATATATATGCTTGTTATGATGATAAACTCTCAAGTTTCTAAGAAGTAATATAGATAAAGAACGGGTGTGTTATATTATTGACGACCAATATTGCTGTCAGTGGCTATTTTTTTGTTAGGCATTTTTATATATTTTTCAATGTTTTAAATTCGTTTAATCTATAATGTATCTATATTCAAATTAATCTTTTACCTTATTTATAAACTATAGTTTCCCCCTTTTTCCCCAACCTAATTAGTGTTTAATAATTATTTTTTTGCACTAATTATTATTAGTAGTGTTAATAAATCAATTAATACATCAACAAAAAAATAGATAAACGAACTATATAGTATTGTCGGATATTAAAATGCCTTCAACATCTATACAACCAACACGTTCAGTGCTTTCACCATTGGCATCTCGTATGCATGAAATAAATACTCATCAATCACATATTGCTGAATTTGATCCAAGAGCTGCTCCAAATGATGAAACTCTTTTGGCTGAAATTGGTTATAAACAAGAATTAAAGAGGAGATTCTCAACTTTCCAAATTTTCGGTATTTCATATTCAATTATGGGTATTTTACCATCAGTTGCTTCAATTGCAACAACTGGTTTAAATTCTGGCCCTGCTGGTTTCCTTTGGTCTTGGGTAATTGCATCTGTTTTTATTTTATCAATTGGAATTTCAATGTCTGAATTAGCTTCTGCAATTCCAACTTCTGGTGGTTTGTATTATTGGACTTTTTATTATGCTCCTGAAAAATTTAGGGTTCCTTTATCTTTCCTTATTGGTTTAACAAATACAATGGCTTTAACAAGTGGTGCAGTTTCTGTTGCTTATGGTAATGCAGAAGAAATTTTAGCCGCTGTTTATATTTCAAAAGATGGTAATTTTGAAATTACAAATGGTAAAGTTTATGGTGTATTTGCTGCTTGTATTATATTTCAAGGTTTAGCAACTTGTTTATCATCAAAAAATGTTGCAACTTTACAAACAATTTCTTCAATTTCTCATACTGGTTTATTAATACTTTTCTTAATTGCCGTTCCAATTGGTACAAAAATTAATATTGGTAAATTTAATTCAAGAGGTTTTATTTTCGGTGAAATTGATAATTTTTCAAATTGGCCAACTGGTTGGCAATTTTGTTTATCAATGATGACTGCAGTTTGGACAATTGGTGCATTTGATTCATGTGTTCATATGTCTGAAGAAGCTAAAAATGCAACTTATGGTGTTCCAATCGGTATTTGTGGTTCAATTTCAGTTTGTGGTTTATTAGGTTGGATTATTATAATTGTTATTAATGCTTGTATTAATCCAAATATTGAAGAAATTATTGCAACTCCAACTGGTTTCCCAATTGCTCAATTATTTTATGATTCTTTAGGTAAAAAATGGGCAATTGCTTTAATGTCTTTAATGGCAACTTGTCAATGGTTAATGGGATCGTCACTTATAACTGCATGTTCAAGACAAATTTGGGCTTTTGCAAGAGATGATGGTTTACCATTTTGTAATATTGTTAAAGTTGTTAATAAAAAATTAAAAGTTCCAATGAGAGCAGTGGGTTTATCTTGTATTTTAGGTTTAATGTTAGGATGTCTTTGTCTTGCTGGTTCAGCTGCTGCAAATGCTTTATTTACATTATATGTTTGTGGTTGTTATTTAGCTTGGTGTACACCAATTTTATTAAAATTAATTTATGGTGAAAATAAATTTAAACCAGGTACTTTTTTCCTTGGTTATAAATTTTCAAAAATTAATAATATAATTTCTTGCTTTTGGGGTGCTTTTATTATGATTTTAGCAATGTTTCCTGCAAATAAAGGTCCTTCGAAAACTAATATGAATTATACAGTCGTTTTAAGTTTTGGAGTTTGGATTTTATCAATGGTTTATTTCTTTACTTATAAATATAAACATTTTCATGGTCCAAAAAGTAATTTGGCACCTGAAGATGTTATATCTTTGGAAAAAGCTTTAAGTCATCCAGACTATATTAGAGCTGAAGAAAAAGTTGATGATGATGATGATGATTCAGATATTCAAAAATTGAATTTAGATATTACAAACAAAAAATAGTATTTGACAATAGTTTTCTTTTATTAATAATTTGCTCCTCTTTCGTTTCTGTTCTTTTTTTTTGTTTTTTGCCTATTTGTATTTTTATTTACCTATTTATTCAATTAAGTGGTTATTAATTAATCTAATTCTTATTCACGTATATAACTAACATTCCAATCCTGAAATTTCTTTAGATTATCAGGCATTAATTTCTTAATTTCGGTATATTTTTTAAAAAATCATTATCTCCATATTCAATATCTATTAAATGTTCTTCATCTATTGTATCTTTATACATCATTTTTAGACAATTTTATTCCTGTCCCAAAACGCCAAAAGTTAATTTTCCTCTTATTATTTGGTTAAGGTTGCTCTATAATTCATCTGTTCTAAAAGTTTTAAAACTATAAATTGATGTGCTCTGAAAATTCATTTCCAATTTTTTTCTATTTAAACATTTTTAAATCCTGTCATGAATATTAAATCACGTTTGCCTGGTAATAGCCATATTTAAATTTAATTACATTTAATTATATTTTCATATTTTTATTTATTTTTGTGGTAATATTGTAGCCTTATGTTTAAATCGGATAGCATTTAAAATTAATAATGGTTGAATCTCACATACAATAACTAAAAAAATAAAAAACTTTCAGCATATAAAGCAACAGCATATATAAAACATATGAAAACTATTCTAAAAATTCTAAAAATCGGTGGATGCAGGATTCCAAAATTTAAAATGAATATGTTATCATGTAACAAAAAAGCCGAGTGGCTGATTTTATGCAATTGGCCTTAATGAAAAAAAAGATGTTTATACACACTAATTATGTATCTTATGCTTTTCATAGGATTTATGTGCAAACTGCCTTCCATCCATATATTATATACTTTCGGAAATATTTAAAACCGTTCAAACTTTTAAGAAACATATGACGCAATCACTATATAAAATCGATTCGATAAATATTTGTTCAGCGACTGCTCTCCATACATATATGTGGTTAAAACTTAGATATGTGATTATTTCATTTACATTTGTGATTGCATCTATTCCAATAAGATTTACTTAGTTCATTAACATCTGTAATCAGTTTATACGCATAGACGAATGGGTTAGACCACGCGGTTAAAGTCAACTCCCAGTTCTGCAATGGAAGCTGAAAGTCATGATTCCCGATCACAAGTGTAGCGTTACTTTGAAAGAAACCACAGATTAATAATTTTTGTTTAAGAACTTTATGTAAATAATATCAAAGAAGCTTTAGCACAAAATAAACAAAAGTATATTACTTATGAAATCAAAAGAAGAGTTGAGCATTATAAAAGGAAATAAAAGAACATTAGTTAGCTGTGAAATAATAAACACAAACTAAATTGCTAGCATATAAGCAACTAAAGCTAGACCAAGGGAATGCTTTAATGTATATCCGGAACCCGCATAGATGGCAACTGAAGGTTGAGCGCTTGAATGTCTCGATAAAATTGATGCACCCAATGTCTTAGTACCAGTTGGAATGGTATTAGTGATAGCAATTACTTCGGTTCTGGTCAATGTACCTGTGGCTCCTATAACACTTGTAGTGCTGGTGGTGCCGAAATTTTTAGGTGCGATTGGCGTTGTCTTGGTGGAATCACTCAATTTGTTTAAAGCGGTGTTAGTGGCCTTTTGGTTGGAAGGACTAGCTGTAGAATTTGGCACACAGACAATTGTTGAAACGACGCCAGCAATAGTAGTAGTTGCTGTTGAGGTCGTTGATTTGGACCAGATAGATGTTCCACATTGTGTACATTCAGTCGAAATGATACTAACAATAGTTGATGATGATGGAATACAAACAATCGTAGAAACCGTCGTGCCTATGGTCGTAACAATGGTAGAAACATATGAATTAGACCAAGTCGTGGTACCGCAAACAACCTTTGTAAGACTTACATTTGTGCTAAGAGTTGATGGCGATGTTGAGGATGGAATACAAACAATAGTTGTAACTGTAGTTCCAACAGTAGTAATTATGGTACTCATAAAAGAATTAGACCAAACAGATGTAGAAACTTCTGAAAATGGAAGCTCAACCATGGTGTATTTGGTGACAAAAGGTCTGCCATTAGAATCAACAGCGGTTGCGATGACGACAAAGGGGGTGGTGAAACTGCCCCTCCATGTAGTAAGAGTGATCTCTGGCACTAACACTGCAACATCAGTTACTGTAGTACCTTTACCCTCAATATTGGTGGTGGAATAGACAAGAGTAGATGTAATGGTTGACGTACCAGTGTATTCATAGGTAACTGATGCAGTAATACTGGTTGAGGTAGATGAAACTCCAACAGTACCTGCAGCATTAACTGCAGTTGTGGTACTGAGAGCAATCGAACTACTGGCGGCTTCAGCATTGGTACTGGAGTTGATAAGGGTAGATATGATGGCGGCGGCGTCGCCAGTAAAGCCAAAATTATCCTTCGCAGTGGGAGATGGTACTTCCAACATCGTATAGGTGGTTAAACGAGCAGACATGAAATCAACAAGTTCACTAGTGACAATGATGGAGGTGCATGTAGTGGTGCCAGTCCATGTAGAGAGAGTAGTCTCTGGTATTAATAATACATAGCCGATAGTTTCACGCTTGGTAGGATCTTCAAGGTAATATTTAGCTTTGGTAGTCATGGTGTAAGGGCCAGTCCATGCATAGGTATTGCCTATGGTGATTGGAGATGCGAGCTTGGTGTAAGTAGTTAAAGTAGGTTTGCCTGCTGCATTAACCGCAGTAGTGGTAACGAGAATAGCGGTGGTACCATTACCCGTCCATATTGTGAGTGTGCTTTCCGGCACTAACAATGCAACATCAGTGGTCACACTATAGACCATACTATGTTCAACAATGTAAGTAAGTGTAGAAGTAATTGTGACATCACCAGTATACTCATATGTATGGGTTGCAGGGAGTGGAGATGGAACTGCCACCATCGTGTAAGTGGTTAAGGCGGCAAAACCCGATATGACGTCAAATTGACTAGTGACAATGATGGAATTGCTTGTAGTAATGCCAGTCCATGTAATAAGAGTGGTCTCTGGAATCAATACTAAAGCACCGATGACATAGTTCGTTGGATTATTTAAGTCGGTAATATATGTCGTCGTATCCGCTGTCTTGATATAGTCACGAGTCCACGCATAGGTAGCAGTCGGAATGTAAACAGTTCCAAAACCAAAATTATCACTTGCAGGTGTGAGGACTGTGGAAGTCAACGGAGAGGCACTAGAATTGACTATGTTTCCTGTCTCAACGGTGGGAAAATAGACGGAGCTGGTAGTGAGGGTGGATGAAATGGTATTTGGGGTTGTTGTAGTAATATCATTGGAAGTAGATGCCGTAGCAGAAACATCAGTAACAGGACTTAAATTTGTAGCTAGAGCCAATCTGGCTATGGATAAAATAAATGGCACTGATTTGAATAAACGAGATAACATCTATGAAGAATAAATTTGTCCGTTTGTGATCGTAGAAAATTCAGAATCTAAAAAAAAAGCTTTAAAACTCATTGAACTAGTAAACAAATTAAAAACAGCTGGGAAATGAAACATTATTTATATAATTTCCATTGAAAGATTGTCAATTAAGATAAACAAATTGTATATTATGAGTAAAAATTGTACATTAGTATGACAGCAATGTTTTGAATTGATTATCTGATCAGTGTCATGGATTTGTTTTGATATGGTAAGTTTGTTAAATATTTTTTAAAGTATAATTAAAAATAAACAGGGATTTAGATAAGCAACACTTGTAACCCCAACCTAACATTTCAGTTCATAGTACCACAATAGCACAAATCGTAGTTTGCTTGCCTCTTAACTACATTTATTCTTTAACGATGCATGCAAATAATATGAGTAATACATTTTCACTAAGCCCCTAGCATCTTCATCCAAATATTCAATTAAGAATGGCAAAAGGTAAATAAGAGCAATTATACAATTATTGAGAGTCTTTGCACTTCATTTTAGTGGAAATGAATGATCTGAATTATAATTATATTCATGAATATACACATGAATTGAATATTTTTTTGTTTACGGAGGAGCAATAAACACGTCCCATAAAAGAAGTTCAAAATTCAACTAGAAATGTTTTGTTTTCCTTTTTTGAGCAAAGAGAATTCACTTCACTATTTAAATCATCCTTTTTAAATTATCGTTCGATTGCTTAAACGAGATACTTTGTTTTTATATTTAAACAAAACGCCACTAATAGAATATCCACCATAAAAATACACGCTTTCTTAGAAAATCCAGCTCCTGACATAAAATTTGAGTAAAAAACTTTCTGAACTAAAAGCTGGTGTGCATCATCTTACCATAAATAAATTAAAAAATTCAGCCCTATTTGGTATATTTCTTGATAATTAATTACTAAACTGTAAAATTTTGGATTACATATATATATATATATACTAATCTTTTTCAAGAACAGCAATCGTGTTCATTCAATTATGGGTTAGTCAGCTTAGACTGTTATTTGTCGCATATTTCATCAAAAAGTAAACAAATCATATGCATGTATGTCCCTTTTGTATTTGAATATATTAATTTCTTGTTAAAATTTTAGTTGAAAACAAAAAGCAAAAATGTAAATAATATTCAGTCAGATATTTCTGAATTATATGCTATAATTAATAAATATAAACTTTTAATTTGTATACTTGATTAAAAAATTAGATAATATTTAAATTAACATAAATGTTGTAATCATTTCTTGACCTTGACCTTGACCAGGTTCAGTCAGTATAATTTTTACTATGTTAACATCACAGATATTTAAATATAGCAACAAAATTCTAAATAATTATTATATTACGGCAAATCCGATTGCTCAAAAAATACCCACGTAAAATCGTATTAGCAAACCAAGCCAAAAAAAATTACAGATCAATGTAAAAACTTGAAGCGGTCGTAATTAAATTAACCATGATGTGGAAACAAAACTTAAAGTTTCATCGCAAATCGCGAGTAAGAAGCATAGATCTTCTTCGATCGTCGCGTGTACTATATATATATCGTTATTTATGTAGCTCATAATGATTATCATTAAACGATTATTACTGTATACAATGTGTTATTTCATTTTGTCCAATATATACGCTGGGATTGTTGAGTCTAGAGTATAGAGTGTACCCTCCCAATCCGTGGAGTACCCTATTTTCAACGCAGTAGTCCAGAAATATGACATTCCGCAATTGTTGAAATACGGGAATACCAATTTGTATGGACGCTATTTTTTTCTTGGTATTCTGGCATTCCTTGGCATACCGCCATACCTAGAATATGGGCTCTCTCTCTCTCTTGTCATTTGATTCATATTTCATATGGTTCATTTATAATATATATCTATTGTACTTATATTTTAATATCTTTATCAATTCTTTTCCTTTTTTCTTGTTCGTTGCCTATTTCTATTTCTATTCAATTGTCTATTCGATTAAGTAGTTATTTATTTATCTAGTTTTTATTCAGGTATATAACTAACATTCCAATCCTTAAACTTCCTTAGATTATCAGGCATTAATTCGTTAATTTCAGTGATTGTCTTCAAAAAATCATTAAATGGTTCTCCATATTCAATATCTATTAAATGTTCTTCATCTATTGTATCTTTATACATTATTTTTAGACAATTGCTGAAAACTTTTCTATTAAGTAATATGTTTATTCCCGTCCCAAAGCACCAAACTTTAATTTTCCTTTCATTATTTCGTAAAGTAAATATTCTAACTGCTCCATAATTCATCTCTTCTAAAAGTTTTAAAGTTATAAATTGATATGGTCTGAAAATTTCATTTCCAATTTTTAACCTCCATTTGAAAATTTTAAAATTCATAAATGTTAAATCACGTTCACCTAAATCATATCCACATTTACATTTAATTATATTATCAATTACATTTAAATTCCAATCTTCAGGATTAATTAAAAAATAATATGATCCAATTATAACATTTTGATTATTTGGTTTCAACTCATTGAATTTTTTTAATAATGATGTATTATTATTATTACCTTCAATTGGTTTATGGCAGTGCCAAAAATCTATCATTTCATACCACAATTCAGATGGCATTGGTAAAAGTTTTTTAATTTTTGAAATTTCAATTATTTCAATTCCACAATTCTTACATAAAAAAGATCCATTTAATTTATTTATTGTTTTGATATTCCATTTATAATTATCCTGTAACCCAAATGCTGTTTCCGAAGTTAGAAAATCCTTTGATTCACGAAACCTTATTATTGATGTTGTTTCATTAATGGAATTTATTGTATATTGAGAAGTTTTGGAAATTGGATTTGGTAATTGAATTGTTTCATTATTTATCTGAACTTTTTCATTATCATATATTTCAACGTTATTAATATTTTGCTTTGGGATATTTATCTGGATAGATGTTGTTGATAATCGGGGTAGTTGTTCCACAAAAAATTGAATCATCATCAGTGTTTTTCTTTTCAAAAACTAGTAGAAATAGGGCTGTTTATAACAGGAGGTAGACAATTTTTCAACATTTGCATGATATATATACCCACATTATATTGTGTCGGATGGTAACTAGTTGATAAATTTTAAGATTTGGCATATTTGATATTTAATTTCAGTTAGTCGCTACTATTTTTTAAAGTGTAACGATTAATGAAGTATGTAAGATGTATGTAAAATGTAGACAGAAGAAAAAGTCTTAATTCTATTTTAATAATCTATAGTTAGCAGTATTATACACTCATTACTTTAAGCAATCATGTTCAGTAGATTAAGAATAGGAAACTCGATCAAAGTATTAAATAGATCATATCATTCATTTTATCATATTAATACACCAATTTTAGATTTAAATACAGTTGAAAATCAATTATTAAATAAAGCATATGAAGAATTCGTACCAACATTTGGATTTACAAATGAAGCAGTTAGTAAAGCATCGAAATCAATTGGATTGAATGAAAATTCACCAAATGCATTATTTAAATTTACATCAAATGATGATTTATCAATGGAATTAATTTTATTTCATCTAAAGAAATGTAGACAAGAATTAGATAATTTAAGAAAATCAGAATTGTTTAAAGAAAAATTTACAAATTTAAATTCAACTGATATAGAAATGGAAAAATTAAAATATTTAATTAATGCAAGATTAGATATGAATAAACCAATTTTAAAATATTTACCGAATATTTTAGGTAGAATGATTACACCAAATAATTTAATCGATTCAATGAGGGAATTACATAATTTATCAGATGATATTACTTATTATGCAGGTGATAGATCAATTGATTTTAAATGGTATTCAAAGAGAATGTCAATTAGTGGATTATATGTTCAAAGCGAATTATTTATGATTAATGATTCAAGTATTGATCAACAAGATACAAAGAATTTTGTTGATACAAGATTAAAAGAAATTGATATGGCTGGATATGTTTATAACAGTATTGAAGAATGGACATTTTTTAATGCTGTAAGTACAGTTAATATGATTAAAAGTCAATTAGCAAGGGGTTAAATGTTTTTATATAATATATATCTATAAACTATATAACTAGTTTAATATTTTATAATGATTGTTGTTTTTGTAATGAATTTCTTTTTAATTGCATTTCATTTTGAGTTGATTTTATATTTTTTTCAACTTTTTCAATTTCTGACGTTATAAATTCTAATCTTTTATTAACATTATCTTCAGCTTCTAATTTATCTTGTTTTAGTAAAACTGGTCCCATTAATTTATAAACATTTGAATCATCATTTAAAGTTTCAAATTCTTCTTTAACAATTTTATTCTCTTGAAACTGAGTTTCTAATTTTGTTCTTGATTGAACTAATTCTTGTAATTTTTTTTGTAACTGCTGTAGTTCTTCCATAACAGACATTGTGTGATGAATGTAAATTATCCAATATTTTTATAGAATTTATATTTATTATATATTGCCAAATATATTATAGTATATAATAATAGCTAATCAATAATTGATCTTTCCAAACATGAATTTTATCCTTAGAAATATATATATGCATAACATAATGAATATTATTATTGTTAAATATTGAGAAATTCGTGGAAAATTAAATTAAATTAAATTAAATATATTTCTTATTCTTAATGTTTCCAATACAATAGAATTTGCCTTTTTAGATTATCAATTGTTAATTTATCCCTGGTTGTATTTGATCACAATGGTATGTTTGTTTCAAGCAATTATTTAATCAATTATAGGACGAATACTAACTATTTTGCTTATATGAAATTTCCCCTCCTTTTTTAGTTTCGCCCATTTGAAGAAATTAAAGTTCCAAATTACATCATTCAAGATGATTATTCAGATTTACCAAAGGAAATTTTCAATAAAGATATGGAAATTCCACAAATTACAATTACATTAGATGATAAATATTTAGGTTGGAATTTATTTATAGTTCCTGAAAAATTTAAGAGTAGAATAATGGCTGATAAGAAGTTTAGAAACCGAGAATATCTTGGTATAATTGAAATTGGATTAAATGATAGTATAATAGATGATGATGGTATTATTAATAATGATGATAATGATGATGGATATGAGTATGATGATGCAGAACAAATATTTATTAAAGACAGATCTAAATGTAAATATACTTATATGTATGGAACAAAAGATTTTCAAGTTATTAAAATTTTCCAATTAAAAGAGTTACAAAATACATTATTAATTGAAGTCCCTTCATTTCGGAATTATCTTTCATACAATGTATTAAGCGTTAAATTATTATCGACATTTGTTCCAACAAAGATTTATTTGCTTGTTGAAGAGACAGAAAATACATCAGCAATCTCAGATCAAGTAGAAAAATCTAATAAATTCAAAGATGATTTAATTACTGGAAAATATATTGGTGGTAATGGAGAGAGAGGACTTGATGGAATTGTAGCTGCAATTATTAATAGAACCAATGGTGATAATGCAGATATTAACACAAATATTGAATTCTATTGTGTTGAACAAGCCTCCAAGGGGACTCTTTATTTATAAAAAAAAGGGATGTATTTTATATACACATATATTTACCCGGTAAAATAGGTCTGTTTAGCTAGTAAATAATATCATATCATATGGTGTTTAAAAAGAGCGCGACTTTTTTGTTTTTCTTCAATTTTTCATTTTTGTTATTTTTTTTTTTTTTCTTTTTTTCTTTTTTTTTTTTTTTTAGGGAAAAAAATTTTTTTTTTTTTCCATTTTCCAGTGAGAAATTGAAGTAAAATTTTCACTTTGATATTTTATTGTAAGATGATAGTTTGGTTATAAGTAAAGAAAAGAAAGTTAAAGAATAGTTTAACAGTCAAGTCTCTCTTTATCAATAGACATAGATATAGACATAGACATAATCATGGCAGGATTAGATTTTATTCTTTTTGAAGAACCTACTGGTTATGCTATTTTCAAAGTCAAACTTCAACAAGATAATATTGGTTCAAGATTAAAAGATGTTCAAGCAGCTGCAAATAATTTAGCAACTTTTTCAAAATTAGTTGAATTAATTTCATTTGCTCCTTTTAAAGGTGCAGCTCAAGCATTAGAAAATGCAAATGATATTTCAGAAGGTTTAGTATCTGATTATCTTAAATCCGTTATTGAATTAAATATTCCAAAATCTAATGATAATGATCAAATTAATTTAGGTATATCTGATAAACAATTAGGTCCATCAATTAAAGAATTTTTCCCTTATATTGATTGTATCTCAAATGAAGTTGTTCAAGATTTATTAAGAGGTATTAGATTTCATAGTACTAAATTATTAAAAAATTTACAAGATGGTGATATTGAAAGAGCTCAATTAGGTTTAGGTCATGCTTATTCAAGAGCAAAAGTTAAGTTTTCAGTTCAAAAAAATGATAATCATATTATTCAATCTATTGCTTTATTAGATCAATTGGATAAAGATATAAATACTTATTCAATGAGAGTTAAAGAATGGTATGGTTGGCATTTCCCTGAATTAACAAGATTAATTAATGATAATCATACTTATTGTAAATTAGTTTTAAAAATTCAAGATAAAGCAAATTTATCTGATGATAACTTACATGAAATTGCTTCTTTAGTTAATGATGACGCTGGTTTAGCTCAAAAAATTATTGATTCAGCAAAAATTTCAATGGGTCAAGATGTTTCAAAAACTGATATGGAAAATATTTTAACATTTGCAAAAAGAACTGATTCAATTTCAAATTATAGAATTAATTTATTTAAATATTTAACTGATAAAATGCATTTAGTTGCACCAAATTTATCAGAATTAATTGGTGAAGTTGTCGGTGCAAGATTAATTTCTCATGCAGGTTCTTTAACAAATTTATCAAAACAAGCTGCTTCAACTGTTCAAATTTTAGGTGCAGAAAAGGCATTATTTAGAGCTTTAAAAACTAAAGGTAATACTCCAAAATATGGTTTAATTTACCATTCATCATTTATTGGTAAAGCAGCTCCAAAGAATAAAGGTAGAATTTCAAGATATTTAGCAAATAAATGTTCAATTGCTTCAAGAATTGATAATTTTAGTGATGATGCAAATAATATTTTTGGTAAAGTTTTAAAACAACAAGTTGAAGATAGATTAGAATTTTATACTTCTGGTAAAGCTCCAATGAAAAATTCAGATGCAATTAAGGAAGCACTTTCATTAACTGGTGCAAGTGATTTAATTGAATCTTCTTCTCCTTCTTCAAAGGAAGACAAAAAGGAAAAGAAAGATAAATCTGAAAAGAAGGAAAAGAAAGAAAAGAAAGAAAAGAAGGATAAAAAGGAAAAGAAAGAAAAGAAAGATAAAAAGAGAAAGGCAGATGATGATTCTGAAGATAAAAAGGATAAAAAGAAGAAGAAGAAATCAAAGGATTAAATATTATAATTGAATTTAATCTTTTATTTCATACTTTATCTGTCTATCCTATATAATAATTTATTAAAGAAACCCATATATACTTCTCCATCTATAGTAACATTTAATATAAACTAACTGTATTTTCGAAATTTTTTTTTTAAATTTAAATTTAAATTCACTTTCAAAATGACCAATATATATTATGAATTATACATAATAAATGTAGTGGATATCTGACCATGACATAAATTTTGTTGTACTTAGCCTATGTTTTTTATATTTTTACTCGCTATTGCTATCGCATCATAATAATAATCATATCCGTTAATTTTATCACTCGATAAGTCTTTATCATACTGGTCTATATATGTAATTAATATGATTTTCCTAGTCTTAGCAAAAATTATTTTTTTTTGACTTGTTTTATTTCTTATTTCTTCTTTCTTCTTTTTTTTAAACTAATATTTACAATCATACTATTATATAATGTCAAGCTCATCAGTAGTTTGGAAGAAAAATTATAACAATTCTAGACTGTCATCGGGCTCGTCAAATGCCAAATCAACTCCGATAAATATTCAGAAAAGAAGAAAATCTTCGTTTCATAGCTTGTACTCTCCATACACTAGAAGAAGATCATTTCTTTCAAAGACAATGATTGAACATGAATCATTACAATGTTATAAATTATCAAACTATTCGTCATTTGGTTCAAATAATGAAAATATACCAACTTACTCAATTAGTTTATCAGAATCTCAAGGTTTTCTTTGGAATCAAGATTTATTTGCGTCAAGTTATCAACAATCTGAAGCTGGTGTTGATAGTATGATGAGTATGTCAAACGACTCTTATTATTTAGATGATTATGATGAAAATGACTCAGGACGTCATGCTATTGATGTAATTGATATTGTCTTAAGTTCTGATGATTATCTTAATGATGATGCAATAACAAATGGAGTTACTACAACCAGAGAAGATAATAACGAATACACTGATAAAAATCATGAACTGATATCGACTGAAAATACTTCTACAACTATTAATAATCTTTCAAACACTTCAATTAATCAAAATACCCAAAATAAATAAGAGTTTTACAAAATAAATGACAGGTTTTTTTAATTATAATAACAGAAGTCTGATGGTGTTCTTATTATGGAATTATAAAACGTCACATATATATAGTCTAACAATTTTGTTCCCTTTAACTAAATTTTTTATATCCAATATTCCCTTGAGTTTTTATAGTTATTTATGTCACAATATTTTTTTTATCCTTTCCTTTATTATTTGCAGGTGATTTTATATAGCTAATTGTCATATTTTTGTTTATTATTGCTGTAACATTGTAAACTTTTTTTAGAACTGAGCAACATTTAAAATTGATGTATTTTAGAGTTAAATGCAATAAATAAAAACACAAAATAAAAAGGCTTCGTAGTACAGAATTACAGCATATAAAACATATAAATTTTTAATATTGCAAAAACTATGCTAGAAATCTTAAATCGTTGAAATTGGATTCCTTAAGTTAAAAGAGATATTATTTTATCTTTATATAAATAAACAAAAGAAGAAGGTCTGATCATTTTATGCAATTGATTTTAACATAAGAATACATATTTATGCCCTCTCATGAAGAATATGTAATATAATTTTGATCAGAATTTACATTTAATGTTCTTCTATATATTATGTCCTTTCAAAAACTTTTAAAACCTTCTCTTAATTTTTTAGGGTTGAAACATACAGAAAAACTTTTACAACATAAATCACAGATGATAAATATTTGTTCTGCGATTACTCCATACATATCTGATTGGCCCATTCGCATATATTGACATATTTTATTTCACCATTCACATCCAGGATTACTAGATGTAACTACTTCATTGACACAAGTGTGGCCCGAACTAATTCCCAATTTTTACTATGCACGCTAAACGTCATGAATCGAAATACAGATTTAAACCATACAAACATTTGTTTTGAAAAGGAACTATAAATTGAAGATAATCCATAAAAAATATTGTTTAAAGGATTTTATGTAATAGTATCAAATAAGTCTTGGTATATATCAAAAAGCAGTTTTCCTTCGAAATCAGAAGAAAAATAAACCATTGTAAAAAGTAAATAAAAGAACATTAATTAGCTGTGAAATAATAAACCCTGCTAGCATATAAGCGACTAAAGCCAGACCAAGGGAATTTTCGAATTTATAACCGGAACCCTGAAGGTTGAGCGGTTCAGAGGCTTGGTAAACTTGATAAGATTAATGCATCCCTATTGTCTTAGTACCAGTTGGAGCGGTGTTGGTGTTGGCAATTACTTCCGCTTTGGTTAATGTACCTCTCCTATAACACTTGCAGCGCTGGTGGTGCCGAAATTCTTAGATGCAATTAACATTGATTCTGTGGAATCACTCAATTTGTTTGAAACAGTGTAAGTGCTATTTTGGTTGGAAGAACTAGCTGTATAATTTTTTTTCCTTCTTTTTTACTGAATTATAAATCTTTATATAAATACTACCTATGCACCGCTTTTGAAGCGCCTAGCTTCATATTATGCACGGATGCTGTATATAATGATTTGTTTTGTAATCCTTCAATAAAGAAAGCCATAATTTATGTTTTTAAACTTCAAGTAAAATCGAGTAGCATTTACCTCACTCAAATGGGGCTATGGCTCAATGGTAGAGCTTTCGACTCCAGATCGAAGGGTTGCAGGTTCGATTCCTGTTGGCCTCAGTTTGAAACTTTTTGTAATTTTTGGGACTAAATAATATTCTTAGTCGTGATAAATATTTACTTTAACTTTTAGTTATTTGGTTGATAAACATTGCAAGAATCAATTTGCATATTTATGACAAGAAAGATATGAGATGTGACCGCTATAGAAATGCCGCAGTCGTTTCACGGTTTATACCTGCTCCTAACTTTTTGCATGCGTTAAACTGTTAAACTTGTAAGAAAAAGTTTATCGCACTGGCTGTTCCAGCGTGTGAATTTTTTCTCGACGCTCCATTATAACTGTCGAAATTTCTTACGTTGATCATTTAACTTGGCTTTCACAGTCATACAACAATCCTTCCTAAACAAGAAGGATATAAATACCTGTCAATATTATGTTCAGAAGTGTGGCACGTTTAATTCCATCTTTTGGTGGCAGATTTGCGTCAACTATGGTTGCCAGGCCAACAGTTGTTTCTTCATCAACTCCATTGATTTTCCAATTAAAACAAAATGTACAATTTGCTCAACCGATCCGTCCTTTCGGTGTCACGCAACAGGTTTTAGAAAAAATTGATCCAATTTCTGAATCAAGTGCAAACGAAATGATTATGACTTCTGTTTTAAGAAAAAGAAGATTAAAGATGAAAAAGCATAAATTAAGAAAGAGAAGAAAGGCTCAAAGAGCTTTAAGAATCAGAATTGGTAAATGATTTTAAAATCATAATAGATATTTTTCCACTAGATAAAAAGAACAACTTTTTATTTTGCATTGTACATAGTTTTACTTTTATAAAACGAACCAAAATATATTATAAAATTAATAATAGTTCTATTACACCCTTTAATTATTGTAGTTCATTAGAAACACCATCTGGATTATTCTCCTTCCATGATTCAAACCACTGTGTAAGCCTATCAACATTACTATCCAATGAATCTAAAGATTCACTTTCTAATTCAACAACAATATTTGGGCTATAATTTTCCATTGCTTCAGTTAACAACACTTGCATGATTTCACATTCTACATTTTCAGTAATTTTAGATTGCTTATAACCCCTTTTTTCTAATCGTTCATATAAAACTGTATTGTTACATCTAACGACAACGACTAAATCAATCCATCTTTCAGGAAAAATTTCACAGCAGTGCCAATCAATAACCAACCCTCCCTTTTCAGCTAACGGTTCAAGTAAATCTAGAAGTAAATCTTCATTCACTATACTACTTTCTCTTTCTTCATCATAACCTTCTATACAACCATTAGATTTTGCAAATTCACTGACATTTATATGTGTAAATTCTGGATTTTGTGATACAAATTCTTCTGCGTGAGAAGTTTTACCACAACCTGGCGTTCCTGTAATAATAATATTTGGCAACTTTCTATAAGACATGATTAAAACTCTATATAATAAATAAGGAGTATTTGTTATTAAATACCAGTTCTTTTATTTCAAAATAGTAATACTATTTCAGTAGTATTATACTAGATTCATGTTAAAAAAATATATTATTATTTTTTCTTCATTACCCGGCCACCCTCACCAATTTCATTACTTTACAAGGACTAATGAACCAATCCATTTTAATTAAACTTAAGCATACATACCTATATTATGCACAGTAAGGGGCATTATATTACCGATAAAGACATAATAATACATATCTTACAATAATACTGATGACCGACAATTTGTTATCTGAAAGATCTGGCTCTCAAACTGCAAAATTATCTAAAAATCAACAACGAACTGAGCTTACACAGGAACAAATTCAACAACAAAATATCCTAAAATTAAATGGTTTTAGCTCATCAACTATATTGAGAGGTGCAAGTTCAATAAATGGACTTGATGAAAGTAGTCCCAATATTGATGATTTACCAATACCACCAGGTTTGTCAAATAATATTAATATAAATGGTGATTATAACCAATTGATAAATAATGGAATTGATGAAGATTCTATTCCACCGATGGATAAATTTGGACTTAAAGGATTATCATCCTTATTAAGACAAGATGATAATGATCAAAATAACATAGCTAAAGGTATAGATTTAAATATGCTTGGATTAGATTTATCAATGAATAGAAAATCTAAATTATTATCAAAAACATTATCATCTCCATGGTTAGAGACAAGTAGATCCGAAGTTGAACCATTGTTTGAAAAACCTAGAAGTTTTAACATAGATTCAAATGAATTATTGCCAATTGAAGATCGTATTTCATCATTTAATGACTTAACTCTTTTCTTTATTTTTTATACAAAACCAAGGGATATTTTACAAGAATTATCAGCAAGAGAATTAAACAAAAGAAATTGGAGATATCATAAAGAACTGCAAGTATGGCTTACTAAAGATACCAACAGTGAACCCAAACCTGCTGGAATTGGTGCAGAAGAGGGTACATATATCTTTTTCGATCCAGTATCTTGGGAATTTGTCACTAAAACATTTGTTTTGTCATATAATTCTATTATATAAATAATGAAAATACTGTACTAATAGGAATGTTTTTAGAGTTTATTGTTTTTTTTTAATTAAAACGTAAGTAATTACTAATGTGTATAATTTAAATAAATTTTAAAAATTGTGTATATTACATGAATTTTGTTTTATGTTTCAATAATATATCCCACCCAGTTTCTGATAAATACAGATGAAAAACATCCTTCAAAAAGGATTTATGTTATTCACAAATATGTTGTTTTTCATGAACAATTAGTGCAAGTTCTATAAAAAAAAAATAAAAAGAAAAAAGAAAAAAAAATGTTGAAAAAGAAAAAGAAATATTTTATACCGAGAAAATAAAAAGCGTTATCATGTCATGAATTACCACTGGTATTTGGAGATCTAACTTGAGGTATTTATAGGTGTTTTGAATCCACATAGGGTCTTTGTTTTATAATATACAACGATAGCCCAGTGTTGGTGACACAAAAGAAATTTAAAATTAAGTTAGAAGAAATAAATATATGATGGGGTACCATAATTATTATGGGAACAACAGTGATGGAGTTTTTTCTAGTGTGGAGAATAACGAAAACAAAGAAGAAAATAACAATATGAATACTGATACTAATACCAAGAAAAGGTCATCGTCAGGATGTGTTACTTGTAAAATTAGGAAGAAACGTTGTGATGAAGTTAAACCGGTCTGTGGTGATTGTATGAGACTTAATAGAAGATGTGAATATATTACAAAAGAAATGACTGAAGAACAAATAAGAATTTTAAAAGAAGAGATGATGCTTATAGAGAAAGATAGCAAATCCAGAAAGAGAAGAAAAAAAGGGCCTAATGATGATGAAAACAATGAACCTAATGGTAAGTTCTCTTTAGAACAGCCAGTCAGCGATTTGAATGAAGAAAAACCAGCCAAATCAAAGTTACCAAGATCTATTAAAGGAACAAGGAAGAAAAAGACTAAGAATGGTAATAAGATTATTTTTAACCCATTAGCAATGAATATGGCGTCCATAACAAATTCTCCCGTTTTCCAAACGATGACTCCAAATACAGCAACATCAAATGGATCAAGTTTTATATCGAGCATTCCCAACCAATCAAATGCCGACTTAGGAACAAGCATAACAAATATGGAAATTTTTAATCATGTTATAGCTAAAACAGCTCCTTATTCATCAATTAATATAAATACGATCAAAAATCCAGTACGAAATAAGAATGAAATAAACGTAGACGATAAAATTTTATCAAGCTTTGATTCACATTTTAGTATACCTAACAATGGCCATAATAATAATAATTTCCAAATTCCAAATAATAAGAATAATCTCAGATCTAATATAACTGATCAACAATTCACATCGGCATTATCACCTTCATTCGCATATTTTGCTACACCTTCAACAAATATGAATGAAATACCCCCAAATATAGATGATAATAATAATGATACTACTACTAATAATAATTCTAATAACAATGAATCCAACAGTTTACCATTATCATTAAATGGAGAGGAAAACATAATTAATTTTACAGATTTGTTTTCAACAGGATTTTCGAAGGTGCTTCAAGATCATTTTAAAACTGAAACTTTTGATTTCGAAAATAATACCAATAATACTTTCAATGAAAGTGATGCCATTAATAATGTAAATGGTAATAAGTTTAGTCCATTTCCTACACAGTTAAATACTAATAATTCATTAACTCAATTGCAAGAAATGTTTAAACTTTCACCACGGTTCCCTAGTTTAGAAATAAATAATAATCAACTTTTAAATCTTGATGAAGAAAGCTATCCAATTTATAATAATGTTCAATTGAATGAGCCTAAAATTTTAGAGGTTAATTCTGATGAAAATTATAATAAAGAGCAAAATTTTGATAATAATAAATTAGAACAAATTCAAAGTTTAATTAAATTAAATCAACAACAACAACAACAACATATTTATACAAATCCATCAATTGTTACTAATTCAACATTAGCAAATTTAACACCAATGGGACAAAGGTTATATGAATATTATAGAGATAAATTAAGTTCTATTGTTTGTTCTGCGCCTAAAACTGAAAATATGTATCTGAATACATTTTTACCGATGGCACACGTTGATAAATCTGTCTTATATGGTATTATGGCATGGAGTGCATTTCATTTAGGTGGTCCAACAATGGAAAAGCAAGGTAATTATTATATTAAATTAGCAGTTGAAGGGTTTTATAAAAGACCGATATTGAATGAAGAAGCTGAAGGAAAATCAAAATTGCTTTGTGATGAAGTTGATGATAATGATGAAGAAATTGTTAGAGAACCAAATTTTGATATAAATACTGAAACATTTGAGAATTTACAATTATCAGAATTAAATAAGGATAATATGATTAATATGAGATTAGCTGCATTTTTAATTTTATGTGGTGTTGAAATATGTAAAGGTGATGTTTCAAAATGGTCAAAATATTTAACATATGGTGCCAAATTAATTAAATTAAAAGGTGGATTAGAAAGGTTTAATGAAAGTAAAGATGAACATTTTTTAGTTACAAATTATGCATATCATGATATAACTGCACTTCAAGTCATTAATGAAAGGACTATTCATTTTGATATTCAAGAATATGAAAAAATGTGGACGAAATCTAATGAATTAGGATTTACTGATCCATTACATGGAATTTCATCGCCAGTTTTCAAAATATTAGCTGAAATTAGTAAATTAGTTATAAGTGTTCAAAAATTAGTTAAAAGGTCAGAGAAGGATGAATTAGATGATTCACAAAAAATTAATAATAAAAAAAATATTGCTGAATCACCAGTGGATAAAATTTATGGGTTGGATGAAGAAGATTATTGGATTGGTGAAGATTCATCAGTTACTTCATCAGTTGATGATATGTTTATAAATGGAGTTCCAAGTACGGTTTCAGATGAATGGCCTGATCCAAATTTTGATAAAGATGTTAATTTAGAAGATTTAGATCAAGTTATGATTGAATGTCAGAACCTTGAACAAAGGATTGCCAATGTGAAGCCGAAATTATCACCATATGTTACAAATAAAGAACTTGAACTTCAATTAAC
Source organism: Pichia sp. PB3310 (assembly GCA_023629255.1). Taxonomy (NCBI): domain Eukaryota; kingdom Fungi; phylum Ascomycota; class Pichiomycetes; order Pichiales; family Pichiaceae; genus Pichia; species Pichia sp. PB3310. The sequence goes on from JAMAJE010000074.1 coordinate 23,510, forward strand.
GATGTTTGAATGTTTCCAAGTTACAGCCAAAATTCATTTAAGACAATCAGTTCTTAGAATGAATTCTGCATCAATTGAAATTCAATATTTAACTAACCAATTAATTAAATTATTAGATGTTTTATTAGGTAGTGAAGTTGAAGCATGTCTTTGTTTACCGATGTTTATTGCAGGTATGAATTGTGTTACTAGGAAAGATAGAATTAATATGACTAAACGTTTTAAATCATTTATTAAACGTTATAAATGGAAAAATGTTTTAAGATGTCAAATCGTTATAAGATATATCTGGAAACTTAATCTTAAAGGTGAGAAGTTTGTTGATTGGTATGCAGTTGTTAAAAGGCTTGGCTGGGATTTAAGTTTTGCATAGGGCAAAAGTTAAATATAGAATTTTTTTTTTTACAATTAAGAATGAAAAAATATAATTAGAAAACGTTAAAAAAAAAATAACGAATTTTGTAAAATAACATAAGTATCGACATAAATTAGATATTCTATAAAGAACTAAATAAAAGTTAAAAGGAAACTCAATAAATAAAAATGAAAAAAAGGACACCAGTAAAGTTCTAAGTAGTTTGTGTATTAGAGTGTATTATGTAGGAAAAAAAGTAGAAATAATTTAATCTATGAGTTTAATTTTCAAACGAATATGACATGACATTGTTTGAAAATTGCATCATAAAACAAAGACAATTTTGTATAATAGTTAAATAGGAAAGTAATATTAATTTAATGAATTTGAGATCTTGCTAGTTAATAATCTTTCCTTAACTGAATTCATGACGATATTTAAACCTTCCCTACTTCTTATTAAATTTGAACTAAACTTATTCTTTGACCAATTTTCAATTCTATCTTTTATGTTTAAACCCAAACCAAATTTATGAGAAAAGCCACTACTGAACTTAACTGTAACATGAGAATTTGTAACTTTTTTATTAAAATCATATTTATAAGTATTAAATTCTTCAACTCTAATAATTTTTCTATGATCTAAATTACAATTATAAGTTATCATTTCTTTTGATTTTGGGTCAACAATTGTATTTTCTATAATCCAACTTGTTGTAATTTTACCTAAAAATGGTTTAACAAATTGAGGTAATCTACCACTTTTTTTAATTAATTTAATTTGGTTTAGCCTACCATGTTCATCAATGAAAACATCAATTGTATCAGTAGATTTGACATGAGTTGAATAGGGGTTTGGATATCGATTAAAATATGCAAGTGTCACTATTTCAAAATTATGTTCATAAGTATGGCTGTTTTTGTAGTATAGAACCATTTCGTATTTATTATTAGGCGGATATGTTGAAAGAAAAGGGTTATAAATTTATGTATTACAGTGTTGGTAATGAAATTCTAACTTATTTTAAAAAATTCAGTATATATAATTCATACAAATACACTACACACATCACACATCATACACCCTTACATTTTTAGTGAAAAAGTAACACGACTAAAATGGACAAATTGTGAAAATCGGAAAACAAGGGGACGTCCTAAAAGGGAAATACCGAGAAAAATGAAAAAAAAATAATCAGCTAGTAGAACTTAGTTAGTTAACTGTTAGTCATTTAGATAGTTAGTTAGATAGTTGGTTATAAACGGAGATGAAATTAAATTATGTTAAATAGGGGAATATAAGGGGTTTATTATTATAATAAGATCAAATAATAATAATAATAATAATAATAATAATAATACATGAGAGGATCTTATTTTTTTAAAATTTTTTTTTCTTTCTTTCTATTTACATTGATTGATTCAATCATTCTTTTTAGAATTAACGATTTTTTTCTTGTAAGAATCAATATAGAAAGCAGCAAATAATAAAGTTAATGGAGCTAAATAAAACACGTTAATATAAACGGCTATTGCTTGTTCACTTGTAGCAATACAACTACTAAAACCACCTGAAACTGAATCATAATATCTAACAAATAAATGAATAAAAGCTAATGAACCACCAATAATAAATTGTAAAATTTGTAAAGTTGTTAAAGATTGTTTAAACCATTTTGGTAATCTAATTTTTAAACAAGATAATGAAAAATATGCATACATAATTGAATGAATAAATGAATTAAAAACAACGAAAATCCAAATTGGAGATGACATATATCTTGTACCTGACCACATACATAAAATTGCACCAGAATGATGATAACTTTGTAATAAAGATGAAGGTCTACCTTTTAATAAAATAATAACAGTATCTAAAATTTCATAATATTTTGATAAATAAAAAAGATAAGCATAAAATGTTAAACCTTTTAAATTAACATCATCATAATTTTTCCAAAGATTATTATTAATATCATTATTATTACAAATTGTTTGCCAAAATGCTTCAATATTTGAAATTGGACTTGATTTAATATTTTCAAACAATGAAGGAAATATTTTATTTGATAAATGATACATTGTACTTGTCATACCAATAAAAGTCCAAACTGAATAGACACAAAGGAAAATATTATGAATTAAAACTAATAAATTGAATATCTTGAATTTTGTAATTTTATATGGTACAGCTTTTAATTTTTTTAAATTTTTTGGTAGTTTTTCATTTGGATTTGTCTTTTTAAAATAATTAATTTGTCTTTTTAAAACAATTTCATTACAAATATGAACAGTTGTAAAATAAATAATTGCAATTGAAATTGGAACATAACCATTTAATGAGAATGGATAAATAAAATTTTTTAAAAAATCATTTTGAAAATTGAAAGGCCAAGTTGGTATTGGTGTTTTAGGATCTGGGAAGCCAAAAGTATTACCATCAGGAAAAAAATTCCATTTAATTAAAGCATCAATTAAAGAATTTGAACTTGAACTTAAACTTGACATCTGCAGAGGCTATATATTTTTCCAATTATTTAGGCTAAATAGAACCTTAATTAAATATATAGGAAAAGAAGGGATTTATAATAGAATTCCTAAATGAAAAAATGAAGAACCAAAAGAATAAAATAATAAAAAGAAAGAAAATAAATACAAGAACATATATATATATAGAGCTCTCTGTTATAAATTTGATCTATCAATTACAAAAAGATCAAAAGAACCAACAATTATTTAAAATCCTGTTCCCTTAAAAAATAAAAGTGTTGAACTTTTGTGACATCATGCTAAGACAGTACACCTTATTAAGATTAACAATAAATATACGCTAAAAACAGAATATAAATTTGTTTGTTCTTTGTTCTGGGTTGTATAAGCAGTTCCCGATTTCCCCGCGTATTTTACTATTTTTGCTCTTTTAGTAGGTTTTCCTGATTTTCCTTATTAATTTAATTTTTTGCATAATTCCCCCGATCAGATCCGGGATAACTCGGGATAAAGAAGTATTTTTTTTTAAATTTATTGAAACAAAAAAAAAATTAAAAAATGCTCATTCCGGTCGGTCGACGCGTGATTTTTTTTTATTTCTTATTTTTGTAAAATTTCTAACCGGAAAAATTATTTTTTTTGAATTTGAACATTTAAAAATTTTTAATTGTTTAATCGCTAGAAATTAATCCGGTCCGAATTAGCTTGTATTTTTATTTATTTATCTCCATAAAATTGTCTTATTTTCTAACAATTAAGTAAAGTAGATTATTAATTGAATTTTAAGTTTAACAGAACTGCATTTGTCTATACTTATATCTATTTATATGTTTCGTTTATTTTATCTCTTCAGATGCAATTCCGAAACATTACTAATCATAAGTTCCTATTTTACCCCAGAAAACAAAAATTTAGTCCACGGTATGGAATTACCCGAAATCTCCATCACCTCACCTTTTTTTCTTTTCTTTTTTTTCGGAAACGATATTAATAGTAATTTCAATAGCGCCATAGCCATAGTGCGAAAAAAATAGATCGATGTATATAGATATAATCCGGTCACTAGTATAAATTAAACGAGTTTATCCTGTTGCAAGGCAGAACTAAGGAGGTGGGGGTGGTGGTGGGGGGTTAAAGGTATTTTATAATTATAGTTAAATCCTGCTGTTTCCCCATTTTTTTTTCTCCTTTTTGCTTTCTAACTCAAGTCTTTTCTTTTTTGTCTTATTATTTTACCTTCTTGTAATCATTCCCTTTTCTTTCCTACATCTATAATTTAGTCCCAAAAGAATACATTTATCAACACTATTAATATAAAGAAAAAAATAATATTATATCTTCTCTCTTATTTAGCCAACCATATCATATTTAATATATATTTAGTTTATTATTCATTTAAAACGAACAAATGAGTCAACCAACAGTTCAAAATGTGGATATTGTATCCAAAAAAGAAAATGATCGTCCTTATAAATGCCCAATTTGCGAGAAAGCTTTCCATAGATTAGAACATCAAACAAGGCATATTAGAACTCATACTGGTGAGAAACCTCATCATTGTACATTTGATGGTTGTTTAAAAAAATTCTCAAGATCTGATGAATTAGCTAGACATTTGAAGATTCATACGAATCCAACTGTTAGGAAGAAGAGAAAACCAAGAAAGACAAAACTTCAGATGCAAGAAGAACGTTTAAGACAACAAAAATTAAAAGAGCAAACAATAATAATAAATAAAAATGAAAAAGAAAATGAATATAATAATGAAAATCAAAATGAAATTTTTACTAATATTTCTAACAAACCTTCAATTTCTTTAATATTAAATGATACCGAAAATATCGCTAATACTACTACTACTACTATTACTACTGCTAATAATAATAATAACAATAAATTAAATCAATTGAAACCTATTTTTATGACTACAAATTCATCAAGTTCATCATCTTCAACATCTACGTCATTATCATTATCTCAATCTTCATCAAAAACAATACCTTCTCAACCTTTTATTTTAAATAATAATCAAAATATCCACTCTATAAATTTACAGATACCATCAACTGCTCAAATTTTACCTGTACCACCATCATTAGCATTACCAAATTTACCATCATATTCACAAAACAAGCATTTTAATCAAACTAACAATTCAAATTCATATTCTGCATCAAATCAAAATTTGGCAAAATCATTTTCACCTTCAAGAACTGATAGTACAAACTCTTTAAGATCTTTTGAATCTTTTGGAAGATCATCATCACTTACTACACTATCTTCATCTTTTAATAATATATCTTTTACTCCTTTATCAAAATTTGGTTCATATACTAGACTTCCAACTAATACATCAATAATATCAATTAATAATTTAACGAACAGCATAAGCGATGAAAGATTATTAAAAAGATCAAGACCAAATTCTCCAACTTCAACATTTGGAAGGCCCGCTACTTTTAGTATAAATTCTCCACTTAATACTCCATCTTCTACTCCAATTCAGTCACCTAATTTAAGACCAACAAATGCTAACAATAATAATCTTAATATAAATGCAAATAAATTAGTTTTACCACCTATTAGGTATATGTTAGGAATCGACGGGATGGATCAAACTAATGCCAATTCAAATAATAGTATCAGTAACAACAACAACAACAACAATAACAATAGTAATAATGGATATTTTATGAATTTCAGTTCAACAAATACAAAGAATTTACTGACTAAAAGTTTTTCTAATGACAACCTTTCCAATAGAAGATAATAAAATTTTTCAAATATCAACGATATATAATATGATTTGAAATTCCCTTTCCTTTGATTTTTATCTATATTTCTATTCTCATTATCATTTAACGTATACATGTTATATACTTTTTTTTTGATTACTTTTTTGTGAGGGGAATTCAATTTGGATTGATTATACTCCACAAAATTCCCGGTTTTCATTTTTTTCTTTGCTTTTATAAAGAAATACAGTTATTCATGTTGCTAGCTAAACCTTAAATTAAAAAAACTAAAAGCTCTATAAAAATAAGAGACTTTAAGTTTTAGTCTCAAAATAAAATAATTAGTCATTTAGTATGCCTCTTGAACTAAAATTAATATGCGGCAAATAATATTAGCATTTTCATATATTAATTGCATTCTTTTATATAATATTTTCAAAGCATATAGGTGAACATTATTTTATGGTTAGTTCATTTATGCATTAAAAAATGATGCCGCCCAGATATCAGCAAGAAGTAGAGACTGCATGCATGTATAATGAATCGGTTTTCTAACTATAATTTACCAGCATAGACAAAAAATAAAAAAAAACCCCTGTTGCCAGGTGCGGCGTGAGGCGGGTCCCATATTGCGTTATCAAAAAGAATGATGATCATGTCATGATGATCAAAAATGATTAATCGTAAGTGATAAGAATAAATTTATTTCTGATTGCTATAAGAATATGGGGATTAAGCTTTTCGTTTTCTGTATTTACATATTTCTCATTTATTGGTTTTACAATTGTTCACTTATATGTATTTTTGTGACAGTCAATATTTTGACCCATTGATAACGAAAACTTAAATAAATCTTTGAAAAATTGGTGGTGAAATTGAGCTTAATTTGATTAATCACATTTAAGGTGATAATCACTTGAATTTTTTTAAATCATTTATCCAACAATGGTAGACAGATTTAAAAAAAATTGCAATATTAATGAAGAGACGACAAATAAAAAATGTCCAGTAGATTCTCCAATACTTTTTCATGGAAACGAAGAAGACGATATATCTATGATTCTTTATGAAGGGCCCAGAGAACTAGCTGAAAATTTAAGATTACATAAGAGAATCGTTTTCAAAATTGATTGTGTTATTCTTCCATTTTTAACAATTACTATCTTTTTAATTTCACTTGATAAACACTGTCTTTCACATGCTGCTTTATATGAATTGAAAACTGACGACCATCTAAAGGGCCAAGATTATTCTTGGATAGCGTCAATATTCTATGTTGCATATTTACTTACACAGATACCGCTTTTTTTACTATTACCCAAGATCAAAAATTTGAGTAAATTCATGGCAATTTTATTATTTACTTGGGGAGGTGTTTTAATGTGCATGGCAGCATGTACAAACTTGGCAGGATTAATGACGGTCAGATTTTTTCTTGGTTCTTTAGAAGCTGCTATACAACCTTCATGTATTATGATTTCATCTATGTGTTATACTAGAAAGGAACAACCGTTGAGGATAGCATTGTGGTCAAATACATTTGCAGGTATTTTCAGTGGTATTTTTGGATATGGATTCGGACATTGGAAGGGTCCGTTGGCAATTTGGCAATATATGTTCATTGTTTATGGGGCAGTGACAATGGCTTGGGGTATATTTTGCTTTTTTACAATACCAGGTAGACTTGATACTGCATGGTTTTTCAATGAATCAGAGAAAAAATGTGCATTTGCAAGAACTGCGCCTAACCAAGAGATGATTTATTTTGGTACAAGAAATTTGAAATGGTATCAAATTAAAGAATCATTACTAGATTCAAAATATTGGACACTTATGGTATTCATTATTGTTCAAAATTTTATCAATGCTGGTATCACAAATTTCAACACATTCATCATCAAGGGATTTGGATTTTCTACCTATAAAACAATATTATTAACAACTCCACAAGCTGCAATTGCTATGGCAGTAAGTATTTTATGTGGAACGATCCCATACTTTGTTAACAATATCAGATCTGTTTTAATTTTCATTACTACAGGCATCACCATGGCAGGTCTTATTATGATATACAAAATTGATCAAACAAAGAATGTTGATGCATCACTAGCGGCAGTGTATTTATGTGGATTTTATAATGCCCCATATGTTCTATGTTTATCACTAATTGAATCTAATACCACAGGTCAAACCAAAATAGCATTTTATTCAGTATCTGTTGGATTTTTTTATGCATTGGGTAATTTGATTGGGCCTCAATTCTTTCTCGGCAGGGAATCACCAAAATATCAAACAGGTATTAAGGCTATGTTTGCAGCATGTTGGATCATGTATGGTATGACGATATTATATGCAATTTTATGTTATTACGAAAACAAGAGAAGAAATAAGGCTCATTTAGCAGAAAACGAACTTTCAACTAATATAACGGAGATTGAAATTGGCGAACTCGCCGATAAACAAGATTTTACTGATCATGAAAACAAAGATTTTAGATATACTTTTTGAACCTAAGATATTGATATTTATTCTATTTATTTTTATACATTCTATTTAGATCTTATTCTATTTAATTAGCCAAATATTTATAGATTATTTATAAACAATTTAACACGGAATTTACTATTAAATTTCACCCAATTTCAACAAAATTCTAGAGTATTTTGTTTAAATATTAAAAAATTTATATTAAAAAAACCTGATAAGATAGAAAGTCAAATAAACATTTCGCAGTATCCTTAAAATATTATGTTTTTTAATACTATGCCCAATTGAAATGTTGAAACTCAAATAAATTATCAATATCTTCCTTGACCGTTTCATTTCCCTGAAAATAATATTTATTAAAAACATCTTGAAATAATTCTTGGGTCATTGTGTCCACCATTCCATTATTGTTCATTGTATTTGGGGTATCTGACTTCATGGCAGTAGAACAAGTCTCCGAGTTCCCATGAGTCTGTTCAAGAGGCCGTTGCTGTTGTTGTTGATGCTGTTGATGCTGTTGCTGCTGTTGCTGCTGTTGCTGCTGCTGTTGTTGTTGTTGTTGTTGTTGTTGTTGTTGTTGCTGCAATGTGTTCTGAAATTCCTGTGAATTTGTAATTGTACCAAAGTTTGAATTATTTTGTAAATTTTCAGACATTTGAGTCTTCAACAATGGTTGTACAGGCATGAAAACTTTTGTACCCATGGGAGATTCTGCATCTAGTTGAACATTAGCTTGTTTTGAATGCAACTGTCTCGGCACTTGTGATTGATTGTTAATATTAGTTTTATTTATAAGATTATTATTATGATAATTTGATTGATTTATAAACAGTTTATCTTTAATATGTTGTAAGGGAGAAGGTATATTTTGAAAATTCATTTCATTTATAGGTTCATTGAGTTTTAAATCAGAACTTGAAGGTTTGTCAAAATTTTGAATGATAATGGAAGAAACAACCAAATAAAGGTTTTTAAATTTAACGAAACTTGGATAGTATATTATCATTTCATTCATAACTTCAATTGTTGAAGTTGAAAAACTTTTTAATAAATCAGAGTTTCTTTCGGTTTTCCAACAACAAAATATCATTGTTAAACCAATATTAACTAAATCATGTAAACACTGAGGATTTGTTTTCCATTGTTTATAAGGACTTATTAAAAATTTAAAAGATTCGATTGCTTTCAAACAATCATCTTTACAAATTAATAAAGAATTTAAATCAGGATTTGGAAATGATGGTGATGGTCTATTTAAAATAATTGATGCAATATAAGATTTTATTTTTAATTCATGAAAAGAATTTGAATTATTTGGTAAATCATTACTAATTTTAATTAGTAAATTTGAAATTGATTCTTGAATTCTATTTTTATAATCGATTATCATTTCTAATGTTAAATTTGGAGTTGAACCTTTTGTTCTTGATATGTAAACTGTTTCTAATAAAACACCATAAATTTCAGATAATTCAATTGAAATTAAACATGGATTAAAATGAACACGATTATAATCACTTAAAAAATTATTATTACTTAAATAATCATCATGCAGTAACATTGGTAGATGAATTTCAATTTCTTTCTTTTTAATTGATAAACCTCTACCAAATTTAACAGCATTTGATCTTTCAAGTAAATAAGTTGACCAAAATAATCTATTTCTAAATTCAATTTTTGATTCAGTTAAATTATCATGTCTATTAATTAAATATAAATCTAATTCCATTGCTAATGCCATTAAATATCTACCACAATACCATAAATCACCAGAATCATCTTTAAAAACATTTGTATTTATACACCAAATCATCATTAATAATAATTCTTGTAATGATAATATTGATCTATAAGATACCAGCTTTTCCAAATATTTTTGTGCAGTATTATAAAATTCGATTGGTTTAAATTGATTATAGTAATTAATTAAATCAGGAGTTTTTTCACCTCTTTCTAAACCAATTGCCAATACCATAAAAATAATATATTTATCATGATAATTTAAACTTTTTGGAGTTGAATAAATCATTTCAAAAGAATTTAAAAATTCTTTTAATTCAATAACTGGATAATAAGGATGAATACAATTAATATATTTATTAACAGCTGATTTAGCAATTGTATAAGGAGGTAAAGAAGCACAAGAAGTTGAATTCAGAGCTGATTTTGGATCAAAATCAGAAAAATCTGAAGCAGATAAATGATTTAAATCATCTAATTTTTGCAATTGCATTTGCTTTAAGAAAACTCTGGCAAAATTTGAACCAGTTGCAGCACCAATATATTTACCTTGAAGATTATTATTCTTGGAGGTCGTTAAAGTACCAACTTCATTTGTTAATTCATCTAATGAAACCATTTGAGGATTTTGAGAATTTTGGAAATTTTTTTTTCAAGATTGAATCATTATTTGATTGTTTTAATTGAATTTCACCTAATTTTAATTCTAAAGTTTCAATTTGATTCATTAAAGATTTGACAGTTGAATATTTATAAAAAACATTATTAGATAAATCACAATCTAACTCAAATTTTTTACAACGATTACAACATGGTATATTTCCTAAACATTTAACCTTTTTCTTTTTACAATTAGTGCAGGATTTGATTGCGTCAGGAACTATATGCGTTTCTAGTTTCTGTTCCATCGTTAATAACTAGAAAAGTATTAAGTTATAATTTTAATTGAAGTGTATGTTTATTTGCAGTTTAAAAGAATAAACTATCAAGTCAACAGATAAATGAAATTTTTCCAAAATACTGGTATAATAATTTTGCTAAAAATAATGATAGTAATAATATATAATCCAGATTGATTGAATGATGAGTTAATGAAAGATTGATGTCACTAATTAATTGTCACTTTATATATATATATATATATATATGTACATATATGTATACCATTAAAGTTGCCATTGAGTATTTGCTTATGCCGCATTTCATCTTTTTTTTAATTTTTTTCCCATAGTAATATAATATTGATCATCGATGCCCCAACTTCTATAAGTAATAAAAAGGTTATGCGCGCAAATATGATAAAACGTGACATCAAAAAATAATTTATTTATTTAATATAGAAATAAAATATTATTTAATTATTTATTGATAATTTATTTCATTAATCTAACTATTTAATAATTATATTACTTATTATTATTTTTATTTCTATTTAACCCATTTATTAATATTCGATGCCTGCATTTAAGTATAAATCATCTAAATTCTAATCGCTATCATTGTAATCAATCTGAAATCCAAAATTGTCTTAATTTGTTCGTTTATTTGATAGAAATGCCTTTAATAATAAAATAAAACGTTGACAAAGGTTTCGTAGAATTTATGTAAGATAATAGTTGTGAATGTGAGTTGAGTATCTTTATCCTGAAAATTTATAATTAGGATTTACAGTTTCGTTAAATATCAGGTAACCGAGAAGATGTTGGAATATTTGTACAGAGTAAACATAGCTGAAATATGATAAATATATTCCCTTGTTATGTACAACTGTGGGGATTCCATATCTATAATAGTAAAAATAGCAATTAGGGAGCAACGTACATTGTTGAGCCGATTCATGGGATAGCTTTTCGTAAATACTTTAAGAACAGAATACCTGATTTTTTATCATTGTGGAATCTTGAGCAACAATACTTTTTTCAAATTGTTGTACCAGATGTTTTAACTCTGAAACTATTTGAAATGGACAATATTGTTGTAGTGGTGGAATCTATTCTTTTTTTTTAGTTTAGGTCTGACCGAAATTGTCCCATATGAATAGCAAAAAGACTGTCACTTGATTGTTCTGAAATTTATAAAAGCCAAAAGCAATGTTGCGATTTTTTCTGCTAGAGAACTGATATAAATAAAAACATTTCTAGGGCCAAAGAATTAAATTTTTGATATTCCGGTAAGCAACTTAAAGATACTTAATTCTATTCATTTTTCAAAATGAATATTCAGATATCGGATGAAGCAAATCAGAAGTATATTTTGGCTACCATCTAATTGTCAAAACTGATGGAGCAAACAGGACTAAATCTTTTGAAAGTATTCTATTTCGTCATGAAATTTGGTTGAACAAAAAAGCCAAAAAGGCTATTTGACTGGATGCAATGTACAAGTTTTGTATAAAACCTGCAACAGCCAGTCAATTAAAATCTGGTGAAGCTTCAATAAGAAGTTAACAAACCATATGATATTTCGTTATGGTTGATTGTTTAACAGATTAAGCAGCTGATAAATAAACTGGACTTAGTAGGTTGTGAACTTCAACATTAAAAAGCTCATTATACTAACAACTGCCTTACTAACCACACTTTTTTTGGTAGCATAATAATTGAGCAGGATTGAATGTGCTTTACAGGTTCTTTACTGTTTGCGCTAAGGCGAGCTAGGGTAGAAGTATGATAAAAAAAACTGTTATATATAGCTTCTCGTCTAATTCTTTCAATATATATATATATATATATATACTGCATACATGTATATAACATGTATATAATATGTATATAATGTGTAAATAATATGCATATGTATATATATGTATATGTGTATGTATCACGTTCTTATTCAGCTTACATAAGTTAGTAACCTAGTCTTTATTCCCTATTCTATGTATACCTTTATTCTCTATTCTATGTATATTATTAAAAATATTAATATTAAAATAAATCAGCTATATATATACTGTATATAAATTAAAAATTTGAATTTCTTTTTCCTAATTCGCATTCCGCAATTATTTCATGTTTTTACGATTTGGAAATCGCAAATTGCGAGATAAAGCAACGGGAATACCGTTCGCCATTTCCGTTCTATATTCAGATCCAGTGGTACACCCATTTATTTAACTAAGTACTGAGTTAACTTAATGTTCTTAATACCTTGAAACATGCCGGTGATAAAAGATATTTGGAAAGCCGCACAGTTCATTTTTTTTCAGTGTAAATAAATATAGCTAAGTCCAGTAAATTGTCCTCACCATTTATCCAGAAATTATTTATTGATTTGTCTGTTAATTTAAAACATTAGATCAGTAGACTGATGAAATATTTTACTATTTATGTTTTATAAAAATAACCAGGCCAATATATATATATATATATATATATAGGTAGCAGATAGTAAGTTTGTTAAATAAATAATAATTAGATAAATAAATTAATAATCAATTATATAAATAAACATTTGAAATATATATATCTATATATATAGATGAAAAATTAGACTTTTATTTGGCTGCATTAAAGATTAAAAAAAATGAATTCTATATCATTAACAACTATTGAAACTCATACATGTGGTGAACCGTTTAGAATTTTAGTAAATGGATTACCAAAGAAAATACCTGGTAAAACTTTATTAGATAAAAGAAATTATATTCAAAAAAATTATGATTATATTAGAACTACTTTAATGAGAGAGCCAAGAGGACATTATGATATGTTTGGTGGTTATCTTTTAGATACATCAAATTATGAAATTGAAGCTGATGCTTCAATTATTTTCATTAATCCTGATGGTTATACTGATCAATGTGGTCATGGAATAATTAGTATAGTTACAACATTAATTCAACAAGGTTGGATTGACCAATCAAAATATAAATTAAAACCTGAATTAATGGAAATTAAATTAGAAACAACAATTGGTATAATTGAAACCAAAGCTTGTTGGAATGGCAAAAATGTTGAGTTTGTTAGATTTAATAATACTCCAGTTTTTATTTTATATGAAAATATAATTGTTAATACAAGTATTGGTCCATTGACTGGTGATATTGTATTTAATGGTGCATTTAATTTTTTTACAGAAGTTTTAAAAGAAATTTTACCAATAAATCCTGAAAATGCAAATAAGATTTTAAATATAGGGTATGAAATTAAACAAGAAATTAAAAAATTAGATAATTTAAAAATTTATAATAAAGATTTCCCCCAAATTAAAGGTTTGCATGGAGTTGATTTCATTAATGTTAATAAAGAAAAAAATGATTTATCTAATGAATTGATTCCAAATCAAAAATCTTGTTTAGTCTTAGGTATTAAACAACTTGATAGATCACCTTGTGGTTCAGGCACAACTGGACGTACAGGTTCATTATATTTGAAAGGATTAATTAGCAAAGAATATAGATATGTTAATGAATCACTTATTGGATCAAAATTATTTGCAAGAATTATAGAAACTGGTTTAAAAGCAAATGGTGGTGAAAATGATGCTTGTATTATAGAAATTGAAGGTCATGCAAATATTATGGGTACATCTACTTGGAATCTGGATTTTGAAGATACGGTTAGTCTGAATGGCTTTATTGTTTGTCACTAAGAACTCGTAACCATGCAGCATTACATAAATTACAGTCAGCGGAAGCCGTCATGAGTACAGATGAATATAAATATATATATATATATAAATATAAACAGTTATATATAGGAAAGCTTTTCTAATGAGTATATTTGAATAAAAAGCACCACAATGCTATATTAAATTAAATTAGGAATCACCTTATTTTCGATATTATTAGAACATTTAGACATTCAAGTCACTTCCTTGTGAATTTAAAGTTACTGTTTGAAACGATTTGGACGTGATAATAACTGGTCTGAGCTTTCATTAATTTCTTTTTCTTGTACTCAACTAGGTTCTTAATTAATAGCTTTATATATAAAATACGCACAAAGGGGGGTTTTTCAATTTGTAAGGGTTTATCTCCGTTTTAAAAATAATTAGGGTTTAAAATTTACTGATATTAAATTAAAATTAATGTTGTAATATGAACTAATAATATATACTAATTAATTAATTTTTAGAAATTAATTTAAGACCAAGCTATATATATATATATATATATATATTATTGGTATAAATTATTATATATCTGAAAAGGTTGTAAAATATACGAAATCAGATGACATGTTAAGATCAGAAACGGAAATTAGCTGACTGTTTTGAGTAATAATTGTCAATGTTAATTAGTTTTACTATAAATCTATTATTTTTTTTTTTAAAAAAGGTAAATTCATACAATTTATAGATTAGAATTACTAAAACAATCAAAAAATAACACAATCCAAACAATGCAAACTAAATAAATTGGTAAAGCAATTAATTAATTTCATCAATCAATTCAATTCGCAGATCGCGAATTTAAACGGCGGAAGCGACAATTATAGCACAGAAACAATTGCATGATAGAATTAATTGTATAACTGGAGGATTAAATATTGTTCTTATATAATTTTGATCTACAAAATTGACAAATTTGAAAAGAATAAAAATCCACTATTGTCTCTTTTAAATTCACAATTGGAAGATAAATAATCAGTTGCATATTTAAATTCTTAAGTTAAAAGAGAGGGAACAGACTAAAACTATACTAATAAATAATGAGTTCTTTTAAATCAGATACTGAACATCGTCAAGATGACTTAATCCTGGATAATGTTACTGATACTAATAGTGATGCTACACCTGTTGAAAAGAATGTTTCACAAAGAAAAGATGAAGATGAAATATCTTTGATTCTCGATAAAGATCCGGAAGAATTAGCTATGAATTTGAAACTAAATAAAAAAGTTGTTTTCAAAATTGATTGTGTTATTCTTCCATTTTTAACAATTACTATGTTTTTAACTTTACTTGATAAAAATTGTCTTTCATATGCTGCTTTATATGGTTTGAAGACTGACAATCATTTAAAAGGTCAAGAATATTCTTGGTTAGCAACAATATTTTACATGGCATATCTATTTGCACAAATACCAGTTTTTATTTTATTACCAAAAATTAAAAATTTAGCTAAATTTATGGCAGTTTTATTATTTATTTGGGGAGGTATTTTAATGTGTATGGCTGCATGTACTAATTTTTCAGGGCTAATGGCAGTCAGATTTTTTCTCGGTTTATTTGAAGCTGCAATCCAACCTGCATGTATTATTATTTCATCTACTTGGTATACCAAAAAAGAACAACCATTGAGATTAGCATTGTGGTCAAATACATTTGCAGGTATTTTTAATGGTATTTTTGGGTATGGATTCGGACATTGGGAAGGAGCATTAGCAGTTTGGCAATATATGTTCATTGTTTATGGGGCAGTGACAATGGCTTGGGGTATATTTTGCTTTTTTACAATACCAGGTAGACTTGATACTGCATGGTTTTTCAATGAATCAGAGAAAAAATGTGCAGTTGCAAGAACTGCGACCAATCAAACAGGTATTCATTTCGGTACTGCGAATCTGAAATGGTATCAAATTAAAGAATCATTATTAGATCCAAAATATTGGACCCTTGTTGTATTTATTATTGTTCAAAACTTCATTAATGCTGGTATCACGAATTTCAACACTTTTATTATCAAAGGATTTGGATATTCCAATTATAGGACAATGTTATTAGCAACTCCACAAGCTGCAATTGCTATGGGTGCAACTGTTTTATGTGCAGCGATCACGTATTTTGTTAAGAATATAAGGTTTGCATTAATTTTCTTCACTACAGGTGTCACTATGGCTGGTATTATCATGATATATAAAATTGATCCAAAGAAGAACCTTGATGCGTCATTGGCGGCAGTATATTTATGTGGGTTTTACAATGCACCATATGTCCTCTGTTTATCATTAATTGCATCTAATACATCAGGTCAAACTAAAAAGGCATTTAATTCAGTATCTGTTGGATTATTCTATGCATTGGGTAATTTGATTGGACCACAATTTTTTCTCAATAGTCAAGCACCAAAATATCATACTGGTATTAAAGCCATGTTAGCAGCATGTTGTATTATGTATGGTATGTCGATCTTGTATGCAATTCTATGTTATTATGAAAATAGAAAAAGAGATAGGACACATTTAGCGGAGGATGAAGTTGCAATTAATGTTATAACAGAAATTGAAATTGGAGAAATGGTCGATAAGCAGGATCTTACTGATCATGAAAACAAACATTTTAGATATACTTTTTAAATTTACAAGTTTTTTATATTTTTAGTTTTTTTTTTATCCTATTTAAGTTATAAAATTGTCTTCTATATTTATTTAATTAATAAATTTTTTTTAATTCTTTGCATGATTATTATTTCAAAGATATTTATTATAAGTTTCTGATATAAAGTATGACAGTTTTTTTCTGAAAAAAACTATGATCTTTTTTGCCATGTTCTAAACTATATGCTACATACTTGCATTTGATGTCTAAATCTAGGAACTCTGATTTTTACTGTGTTATGGTTCGTCCAAATGTAATCTAATGATACGATTCATATAAGTAATATTTCTTATCATTCAAACTCAACTTTTCATACTCAACCATCTCATAAATCGATTATGCAAGAGTATTAGAGGCATTAAAAGAAAGCTGACTAAGAACAATGGCGCAATTAGATTTTAAAAAACTCGACCTGTGGTATCAATCCATACCAATAATGGAAAGCGTTTGTACGCAAAAGCTGGATTTCCTGTACGAAGCTCTTTGGCATCGATTTTTATGACTTTCAATCTGTAATTAAAATTGTAATCATGCCAATGTTAATATTAATATTAGTAATATTAGGAGTAGTAATACAACATATGTATATACATTAAACTCAAAGTCTAAAATCAAATAATTGACTAATATCTTCCATTGTTTGATCATTTGTATTAAAATGATATTTCCTGAAAACATCATTAAATAATTCCTGTGTGAATAAATCATTAAATTCCAAAATATTATTTTTCATTAATTGATCTGAAGTTGATTTGCCCGAAGCATATTGAACACTTGATTTAACTTGTTGTAATTGATCAGTTACATGATGAATTAAATAATCATTTTGATTTTGATTTAATTGTTGATTATTTAAAGGATTTGTATTATCAAAACCATCAACAACAATTGAAGAAATAATTATAAATAAATTTTTAAATTTTGTAAAATTTAAATAATATTTAACAATTTCATTCATTATATTTAAAATTTTCATTGAAAAGTTTTTCAAATTTTTTGAATTTGATTCAGTTTTCCAACAACAATAAACCATTGTTAGACCGATATTCATTGTATCATGTAAACAAATTGGATTAATCTTCCAACCTTTTTCAATTAACCAACCATAAGCATCAATACAAGTTTGACAATCCAGTTTACACCTCATAATTGATTCAGAATCAGGTAATGGGAAAGATGGTGATGGTCTATTCAAAAGTATTGAAGTAATACAATATCTAATTTTTAATTCATGATAACAATCAAGTGTATTTGGAATTTCCTTTTCAACTTGAATCATCCAATTTGTTAAAGAGTTTTGTAATTGATCTTTAAATTGAATTATATCAGAATCTGTTAAATGAGGAGTTGAAGAAATTTTTGGCTTTGAAATATAAATTGTTTCTAATAAATCACCATAAATTTCACAAATGTTAATTAATAATAATGATGGTTTAAATTGGACTTGCTCATAAATTTTTAACACTTCACTATTTATATATGCATTATCAACAATATAATCATCTTTTAAAAGTTTTGGTAATGGAGTATCAATTGCTTGTTTTCTTAATGATAAACCTTTACCAAATTTTATTGAAATTGTCCTTTCTAAAATATAAGTACACCAAAATAATCTATTTCTTAATTCATTTTTTAATTCACCAAAATCCCAATCAGGATTAAATCTATGAACTCCTAATTCCATTGCTAATGACATTGAAAATCTACCTAAATGCCATAAATCTCCATTATCGTCTTTTAAAACATTTGTATTTAAAAGCCATATAATTA
Source organism: Pichia sp. PB3310 (assembly GCA_023629255.1). Taxonomy (NCBI): domain Eukaryota; kingdom Fungi; phylum Ascomycota; class Pichiomycetes; order Pichiales; family Pichiaceae; genus Pichia; species Pichia sp. PB3310. The sequence continues at coordinate 42,346 of JAMAJE010000074.1, forward strand.
CTAATAACATTGATTGTAAAGATTTTTCAGATCTAATAGTTAAAATTTCTTCTAAATATCTATAAGCTGTATTAAAATAATCGACAGGTTTAAATTGATTATTATAATCAATTAATTCAGCATCTTTTTCACCTCTATCTAAACCAATTGAAACAACTATAAATAAAATAAATTTTTCATTAATTGAAACTTCTCTTGGTGATGAATACATATTATGTAAAATTAATTTTAAATCTTGAAGTATTAAAATTGGATAATAAATATGAACATGATTAATATATTTTAAAATTGCATACCTTGAAATTCTATAAGGTGGTAAAGGTGCATAATTTCTTGTAACTGATGAATCAAATGAATCAAAATCATTTAAATTAGTTGATTCAATTTCATTTAATTTATTTAAATGTAATTGTTTTAAAAATAATTTAGTGAAATTTGAACCAGTTGTGACACCAATATAACAACCTGGTATTGTATCATTATTCGTAATTGTTAAACTACCAACTTCAGCAGATATATCTTCAATGGTTGTTTCTTTACTTTTTCTTATATCTTTACTGCTTGAAGTTGATGCATCATCAGTTGTTGAAGAACTCATCGAAGTAGTTGATTGAAGATGGGTTGGTGAGGAAGGATTTATTGGCTGTAAACTTTGTGGTGTTAATTTATTAAAACTTAGTTGATGTTGTTGTTTCTGACTTTGTCCTTGAGATTCAATTTCAGAAATTTGATTTTCTAATTTATTAATTACTAATAATAAAGATTGAACTGTTTGATGATTATAGAAAACATTAGTAATCATATCACATGATGAACCTGCTTTTAAGCATCTATTACATGTTGGAAGTTCTCCTGTACACTTAATTTAAAAATTAGTTAAATATATTATAGATATTATTTAATAATGATGTTAGTATTTTATTTGTCAGATGATCACAAAAAAATGAATTTTAACTTCACTAAACTTACCTTAACTTTCTTTTGTTTGCAATTTGCACAAGATTTGATGTTATCTGGTTTTAACAACATGATGTATGTTCATAACAAGCAATAGAAAAAAGAAAACAGAAGAAAACCTAAAGGAAAAAACAATAAGAAAACAAGATATTTTAACTATATATTTTTCGATTCTCTCATGCATACAATAAATGTTATTTTCTCCATTAATATAAATCTGATATATCTAAATACATGCAATACATACATTATATTTTTTGACATGCCCAATTGTCTACTTTGGGCATTGTTTTTAATCGCTAATGTTATGAATTATGCATCGATCATAATAATTCATAATATTGGAGTTTAGTTACGTAAGCACACCTTGAATGTTTTGTTTTATCTGTTTGTGTGTTTTGTTTAGAACTGGTTGTTATATAGTTAACGTTATGGGTGTTTATATTCTTCGATTCAATTTCACCCAAGAATGATGTGAATGCATATTGTTATGTTAGACTTATCTTAAGTTATTACTAGAAGTATATATTATGTTTGAAAAATAGTTGTGCAAATTTTATATATAGTTTTGGAAATTATTTCCTAAAAGGGTTATATTTCCGAAGACTAACCTAATTTTAATTTCGACTTATCGATATGTATGAACAAACAATATTGTGGTTATCATGAATTTTAAACCACTATTGCAACTTTTGTTTTCAATACGATCTTTTCTTGACATGTAAGAACAGTTATAAACAATTATGTCAATTGAAAAAGCAATAAATGCTGAAATCAATAATTCTCAATCTAAAACCAAAAATAAAAAGAATGTACATCAGGATCCATTGACTAAAAATTCAATGAAAAAAACAAGTAGGGTAATTAAATCTTGTTCTAAATGTCAAAAACGAAAAGTTAAATGCAATTTTGAAATACCTTGTGATAAATGTATAGCTAGAAATCAAGCCCATTTATGTACCAGAGATCCTGTTATTTATGATGGTTTACTAATCAAAAATAACGATAAAAAAGAATTAAAATTCTCTCAAGAAAATGAAGTTTTAAAGAAAAAAATTAAAGAATTACAAGATACTATTATTAAACTTAAGAATGAAAATGAAAACTTGAATTTAAATTTAAATTTTAATCGAACTAACGCTACTACTACTAATAATAATGTTACATTAAATTCAACAAACATCCAATCATCTGATCTATTAAAATTAAATGAATCAAAAATGAAACTAAATACTAAAAAAAATAAAAAACAAAAATCATCAAATTTGAATAATCAAAATGATTGGAATAACTATTCAATAACTATTAGTTTATTAAAAAAAGGTTTATCAAATGGAATGATTCTTGATACTAATAATCTAGATTTAAATGAATTAGATTTAAATACTGAAGAATGGTTAATTTTAAATGATAAAAATTATTTAAAATATAATGCTGAAGATTCAAAAGGTAAATGTTGGCAATTTGAATTGGATAAAATCAATATGATAAATAAATCTGTATGTGATATATTAATCAATAATGGATTACAAATTAATATTTTATATCCAATAATTAACATTGAAGAGTTTATGAATGAATATGAAAGTTATTGGTCTAATAAAGAAATCAAAGAAAAACATGTAAATGAAATTTATTCCAAATCAGCTTCAAATTATATATTTTTAAGTTTAATGTATTCATTAATGTGTTTAGGGATTTATCAATGTAAAAAAGAAGATAAAGACAAATTAAACTTTAAGAACCATGATTGGGATACTTATCCAAAAGCATTTTTTGCTGCTTCTTTGGAATGTTTATATCGTGGTAGATATATGACACATCCAAATTTCAGATCAATTCAGACAATAATTTTATTAAGAACACTTTCCGGTTTACTTGGTGGTAATACTTTATCAAATAATTTAACATGTGTTGCATTTTTTTTAACTTATAAATTAAATTTGGTTAAAACAAATGATATATATAAAAGAAATAGTTTATGGAATTTACTAGTTTACGATTGGTATGATGAAAATGATAGATATTCATTATCTGAAATTTCTTCATTTGCAAATTTTCAGTTACCTGAAAAATGGATATCTAAAGAAGCTCAGCTATTAAATTGGAATAATTTCTATTTGTTGTTTGCTATAAGGATTGCAACTATAAAGAAGGAATATTATTATAATGATGCAAGAATTACTTTAGAAAGTTTAAAAAAGGCAGATTTAGAATTAAGATATTTTGAAGTTGAAGTTTTCAGAGAAATGGATGATTTTTCCACAAAACTCTATCCTGAGATATCAATTGGAAGAATTCAATATATTCAATTTCACATAAACACAATCATTTATCATGAAATTTTAGAAGTTAATTTAAAAATGGCAACTTTTTTAACTTATCAACAATGGGCAAATGCTTGTTATTATATTTGTTACCATAGTGCATGTGGAATTTTAAGAAATTTTACAAGTATGGAAATACCTTTACCTTGTAAATCATTCTTATCAATTTGTGAGAGTGTGATTTATGCTTCTGTATTTTTATTAGTTGATTGTGCACTTGATGATAAACATTTTACGAATGCAAAGGAAATTAACACATTGATTGAAAAAACGTTAGCCGTTCTAAATTCTTTCAAAGTGGTTGTAAGAGGTGCCATCCGAGGTATCTATGTTATTGAGAAATTAAAACACTTATTGAGTAAGAAAAAAGATCCATCAAAATCAATTTCCCAAAGCTTGACTTCCGAGGTAACCCAAGGAACAGAAAAAGTGGAAGATGAAGCTACTTACTTGGACGTACTTCAAGAACGACCACTTGAAATTCCAATTTCGAGTAATGTTAATAATGACAAAGACAAAGAAGAAAATATTGTTAATAAAAGTGAAGATAATAATGAATCTGAGGAAAAAGACGATGATGATAGTGAAGATAATGATAATGATGATGACGATGATATGCCACTTTACTGTTCAATCCTGAATGAACAAAAACAAATTTATACCCAAATTAATATCCAGAAGCAATTTAGTGCAGGGGCAGCCACTCAAAACTTTTTTCAACAACCAATTGTCCCTATTTCATTTAACGATAAAAATATTATTTATGACAGAGCAACATCAATCAACCAAACAAATGAAGTTAACACACCCGAAGGAATTACTCATTTCATGAAACCCGAGGAGTATAAATTTAGCCCGTTATCTACATTTACTCAACTTATAGCTAACAATATTAATCAGACTTCTGAACCGAAGATTCATAATAAAATTATGGATATATTAGAAGATAGTGGCTGGTCACAGTTTATAAACTCCATAGATGATTTAGATATGTTTGATGTTAAATAAATTACTTTTCTTAAGGAAAAACTGTAAACGTTTACATAATACCTCTCTTCGAAGTTTTAACAACAACTTTAATTGGTTCAATAATACCTTTATTATTTTCTGTGCCCAAAGCATCTCCTGCTTGCCAACCCATTTTTTCAAGTAGTTTCCTACCAATACTACTTTCGTCAATTTCTTTTGCAACAGCTCCAACAATTTCACCTTCTTTATAACTAAAGTTACCTCTGCCTTTATTTCTCATTTTGTCAATTTCAATATTACCACCTTTAACTCTCTTAAGTTCCCGCTTCTCTTCACGACTTAATTCAACATCCATACGGAAACAAACATGTCGTTTCGTTGCTAATTTTTTAATTCGATTCCAGTCAGGTTCTCTGGATTTCTTTTTATGGGGTTTCCTCGCTTCAAAGTATTCCTTTTTACCTTTACCAATTTTTCTTGATGAAAACCCAAATGCTTCTGCCATAGCTTTTAGTACCATATTCACATGAAAATCCATTGGAGGAAACCTTAGAGTTTCTCTAATAGGGTCATTTTTAAAATCTTTGAATTCTTCAAGAATTTCAGACATTTCTAAAAGATATGGATACTTAGTCAACATATAGGCATTGTTTTTCCTTGCGTATTCACGTTCTTGTTTTTTATCTGCTTGATTTTTCTTTCTAAGAATATATTTTTCCTCCAAAAATTTTTGAAAATGGGGACTAACCTCGGTATTTAACTCAAATTTAAGATTTTTCTTTTTACCTTTAATCCGTATAGATTTTGTATTAACATCCAAAGGATCAAAATTGGAATTTTTACTCGATTGATGCATAGTTAAAAGATCTTCCATACCCTCTAATAATTCTTCGTCAAATTCGGTATCACTTTGCGGGGAATCATTCCCATCAATATCTTCATCAAAAAGTTCAACATCTTTTTTTCTTGATTTGCTTTTTCTATTTTTATTTCCAGATTGTAGATGGTATTTCATCAAATCATTAGAGTTATCAACATCCTCCTCTTCTTCTGAACTATCTGAAATATATATTTCTTCTTCATCAAATAAATCTTGATCATCAGGTGCTTGGGGATCTACAATATTTGATGTTGCGCTTTTGACGAACGCATTAATTCTATGCTCAGGTAGGCCATTCTCTATTAAAAAGTTCTCAAAATCATCTCTGGTTAACCATTGATAGTCGTCAAAGCCAAATAAATGTGGAGCTTGAACATAATATTGTTGATTTTCAGGCGTAGCCCCAACACGAATATTATCAATCTTGATCTGAGTAATATCAAACGAAACATAATCTTCTTCTAAGAAACCAAACTCTGGCTCACCAAGTTCTTCTTTTATTTCCTCCTTCCCTATTTCACCATACATCTTTTTATTTACATACTTAATAACACTATCGACAGAAAGATTATCTGTATCACTGGAAACGGTATATAATACTTTTTCCCTTTTTTTATATTTATTATTATCCTGTTTATGGTTCTTTATCTTACGCTGTGCAGGTAACTCAATATAATTATCACCATTTCTTGTTTTCTTCAACTTTCCTAAAAATTTTCCAAGTTGGAAATCATCTGTTTCAGAATCATTTTCGCTTAATTCATCATCATTAACAATCAAATTGTCTTCAATAAAATCATCCAAGTCATTTTCTTCATTTACAAAACTATCTGGTTCTTCGGCATCATTATCCGAGTCGTCCTCATAGGATAAATTAAACTCCTCGTCTTTGTTATCATCAATAATGATAATTTCTGATCTTTTCTTTTTAGGTTGTAAATGTGTAAATTGAAACATGGCTCCAGTTGAGGTTGGTTTATCATCTTCACAAACTTCCGCTTCATATGTACCTTCTTTACTTGGTATTACAGCTTCTTCAATTGTATGTTGCAAATTATTATCTGATATTGAGGTTGATGAATTGCTATATTCATTATCAGATGTTAAATTTTCGAGTTCTAATTCTTCCTCCAATTTCTGTTCCGTTTCATTTTCTTTAATAAGTTCTTCGGCAATATCAATAATATTTGGTTTACCTTTGATCTGAGTCAAAACGACATTCTTTTTATTTTTAAGCATTTTAATCAAGTCTTTTGATGGATCATATACTTCCTTTGCTTTCACGAATTCAATAGTTAATTTTCTATAACTTTTATTGATTATTTCTTCCCTATGCATATTTGTATATTTAACTTCATTCAGCATACTGTTTTTATTTTTCGAGCTTTTTTTATTGGGCAGTTGATACATCATTGAATTAATTGACATCTCTTCAATATTATTAAAATTTCCTCTATTTAAATCAACCATATCATTGATTTGTTGAAGTTTTGACAACCTTAACTTTTTATTCAATTTAATTGGCGCTTTATTCCTATGCTCACGTAATGCGATAAAATCATTGGACAAATTTGCATGTGATGCAAAATTTTGAATATCATCATCAACTTTATCACTAAATGATATCCCAGTTTTTCTACTTTTATTGGTCCAAGCACCGCCTTTGTTGCCTCTATGACTTTTCCTCCCACGTCTAACACCTTTTTTTTGCACCATAATACCTTTGCACTTAGTGAAAAGATTATTTTTATATTCTTTCTGTTTTATCTTCTCCTTCTTTTGTTTCTTTATATATATATGCCACCCGAGAAGCTAATCAAAACGAATAATTTATTCATGTGAGAATCTCATTTTAGAAAAAATAAAAAGTCGACGCGTCGCTTTTCTAACATTGTTTTGGCATGTAAGTTCTGAGCCTTCACATCGCCTTCTGATTAAAGTGTTGCTTTGTTTAGGACTACTGAAAGGATATGAATAGGAAGAGGATTGAAAATCATTTTTTCATCCTAACTACTTCAAACATGAACCAACAAAACCAATCACACCGCTCATTTACCAACGGTTTTTCGGATATGCTGGACTACATTTGGGATATCCCAAATACTTTTGACAGAAAGTTAATATTTGCGGACTTAGTAATTCTCGGACAAACATACAAGGAAAAAAAACATCAAAAAGGACATGAAGAAGACAATATAAATTCTCTTGAAGATAATGCAAATGCAGATGATGAAACATATGTTCATTGCGATGTTAACTCAAATGATAAAATTTCTGATTTAAACACTAATGATTTAGGGAATGCGAACAATACACCATTAGATAATATAAAATCTTTAATAAATAAATTTACAAATGTTAGTCATGATCTGGCACATATTGAAGATTTTGTAGTACCTGAATATCCGGAGGAGTTTTTAAATGATTTAAAAACTAAATTATGGTTCAGTTACAGATTTGGATTTCCCTTAATTGAACGAGATAGAAATGGTCCGATGACTTTATCATTAGGGTCTTTATTGAGGGGCAATTTGGACATTAGTAATATAAACAAAGGGTTTACATCAGATTCAGGATGGGGATGTATGATTCGAACAAGCCAATCATTGTTAGCAAATGCATTGATAATATTAAAATTGGGTAGAAATTGGAGGCTTGATAGTTCATCAGCTGATGATATTAATAAACATTGGGAAGTCGTTGAAAAGTTTGCAGATGTACCTGAAGCTCAATTTTCAATACATAATTATGTTTTATATGCAGCTAAATATTGTGGTAAAAAACCCGGGGAATGGTTTGGACCCTCAAATGCTGCCAAAAGTATCCAAAAGTTATGCAATGAACAAAATAGTTTTAATGATTTGAAAGTATACCTTTCTTCAGACTCAGGTGATATTTTTGAAGATGAAGTTTTTAAATTATCCATGTCAAATGAAAATGAAGAATTCACGCCCATTTTATTTTTGTGTGGAGTTAGATTGGGTGTCCATAATATAAATTCGGTTTATTGGGAGTTTTTGAAATTATGTTTACAGATTCCTTACAGTGTAGGTATCGCTGGTGGTAGACCATCATCATCACATTATTTTTTAGGATTTCAATCAGATTATTTATTTTATTTTGATCCACATACTCCGCAGGCCGCAATTTTGCTTGACACTTGTGGTAAATTTGATGAAACTTCGAAATGTCAAATATTTGATACAATTCATACTACCAAAATCAGGAGGTTACATTTGGATAAAATTGATCCTTCAATGCTCATTGGATTTTTAATCGAAAATAAGCAAAGCTATGAAGATTTTAAATCAAAGATAATGTCCTTCGATGCAGAGAGACGATTTTTAAATATTTTTGACTCTCGACCATTTATTAAATCTTTTAATTCTGCAGGCTCTGAACTTGATGGATTTATTGATCTTGGATTTGATGTAGATGGCGAAGAAGAAGAAGAAAAATTTGATGCCGAGTTTTTTAGAAGCAAAAGAACTAGAGCGTCTAAAGAGAAATCCTTTGGACTAGATCTTGATGAAGATAATGAAAACAAAACAAACGATCCTGATATTGATATTGTGAAAATTGACAAAACAAATGAGTTGAATGACTATGAAAAGCTAGAAGCAGTTCCTATTGAAGATTCTCTTGTTCAGGTAGAAGCTAGTGATATTATACCGATTGAGCCCGATATGGATTTGTTTCCGAATGTTGAACCCAGCGATAATGTCAAGAATTCAGACTTAAAAATTAAAGAAAGTTTGATATTAATTAAAGAGGGCAATCCATCTGAGACTGAAATTGTTAGTGGAGAACTATTTGATACTAATCAGTAGTCATTCATATAAGATTTCATATTCTTATTGGAAAGAGTGTGTAATGTGTAATACTTAGCAGTTAACTGAAATTTTTAGAATGTAGCCCTAGTAATTAACGCAATTACCACTTGTAGAAATTAACCAGTATTATAGAATTAACAAACAAAAATGTTAACCAAAAAAATTATTCACTTTCAGCTTCAACTTAAGTTTTCTGTAATAAAATCAAGAAGAATGAATGGTTTTAGAATAATTACTTGATTAGGTAACTTTGATTTGATCAATAATTCATGGCGCGAGGCGAGTTGTACATGTTTCATCTTTTGGCGTAGTGAGTTGGTTGTAACGCGTAATTGTGATCTCATGTTAAATTACGAATGTACAAAACGAAGTTCAGTTTTACAAAAGTAAAAGGAAATTTTAACCACCTTTCAAAACAAAAGAAGCGTCTATAAAAAGATGAACGAAAATGATTTATTTTATGGACAAGAAGAAGAAGGATTTGAAGAATTGGTGGAAAGAAGTATTAGAACGAAAAGTGAATTTTTAGATGATAATAAAGAAAATGAAGGAGAATTACTATCAGAATCTGACGATTCTGAAGAACTGGAACAATACGAAGATGAAAGTGCTATTAAGAGAGAAGCTAGACTTCAATCTGTTATGAATATGACTAGAAATCCATTAGCTGCACTGAGTTCAGATGAAAGAAAGGATTTCAAGAAAATTAAATCCAATGTCGCCATGTTATGTTCCGCTTTAGGTGGGTTTGATCCGAATCCACCAAACAATTATTTTCTCGGGATTGAAGCTGTTGCTTGTTTGAAAGATTTAAAGAAAATGTTGAAAAGTATCGATGAAGAAAAAAAAGTTTATAATGTGGCATCCGCTTGTCATGATAGTGGATTATTTGTCAATGATTTGATTCCAATAATGGTTCAATATGGTATGAGCGATATTAAGGATGCACCTCCAGAAAGGTTAAGTTTACTTTTGGCAACTTTAGAATTGTTAGTTAGATTGCTTACCCCTATTACAATAGATGAAGAGATTGAAAATGATACATTATTTTCTAAATTGAAAAGAGCACAGATTGAGTATAAATACCATTTATTACATTACAAAAAAGGTAAAATTTTTAAATATATTATTGCATTAATGATTCCAATACTTGAACTCGATAGTAAGAATGTTACTATGCGTGATAAGGTCATTTTAAATCTTTGTTTAACCCTATTTTCGAATGTTTTAAGAATACAACCGTCTGATGCAAAAGTCGCAAAAAAGAATAGAAAAAATATTGTTCATATTTTTGAAGAGTTACCAGCTGGTATTACAGAGGATGATATATCAATAAATATAGTTCTAGAAGTTTTCAAAAGATATGAAGTTTTATCTGTTGTACAAACTGTTGCCTCTAATTTATCAAAAGAATTTGATACTGGGATCCTAGGAACTGCATGTTTGGATTTCTATTATTATTCATTTCTATATATAGATCCAGGTACCATTCTTGAAGAAGTTCATGTTAAAAGATCAATTGTGGATTCATTATCGAAAAAATTGAATTTAAGTGATTCATTAGAGGAAAAACTGACTACATTAACTCGTACAAATAACCGACTATTACAACTTCAAACGATAGAGCACGATAATATCAGAAAATTCAAGTCCAAGAGTTCAACAAGACATGCAAATTTTGGTTCTCTTATTAATGTTCAAGATAAAAAACATAATAATCGTGTTTTATCTGGCCAGGATAAATTAAAAAATGAAAATTTAATCCATTTGCTAGATTCCAATGCTTCCAAGACTGAATCTGGTAAGCCTTTAAATATTCGCAAGAAGGGTGAATTAGATGATGAAAATAAAACACAAAAATTAAACTATAAAACTACAAGCTTGATGGGTAAATTTGTTGAAGATTTTGTTAAAAATGGTTTTGGCATAACGTGTAAGGAAATCTTTGATGTTATCATTCCAGATAATAGAGAAGTTACAAAAGAACAATTTTCTGCAGGGGATTTTACATTTCAATATCATTATCTTTTTGTTGTCAACTGGGTTTTAAAATTTGAAGCTAGTTATCAAGCAAATCACAAAAGGGGCGTTAAAACAATTGAAAGGTACAAATACTTATTTTTCTGTTTCAGTAAAAGGATGATAAATACATTATTGGATAAACTCATACCCTTATATTCTGATTCAAAACAATATCCATGCCTAAAAATTTCTGTTGCCGTTTTGAGGCAAATTATGCAAGCCCTTTTAACAATGCATGGATACGAAAATTTTGATGATGCAAGATTATTGAATGATGATAAACTGATTCTCAAAGCAATTGTTTCGAGATCAGAAGCTACATTAAGACTTATTTTTGAAGTTGATTCTAAAATATTGGAATTGTTCAAATTACCACAAAATTCACATCAGAAGACACCATCTGTTGCAATGGAAATGATTCGTTTCACAAATACATGTTTAAAGGTAATTAGTTATATCTTACATCTTAAGGTTCCAATTATGTTGATAAGAGATAAGAACCACAATTTTGATGAAGAAGGTGCTTTCAATGGTGACGAAGAAATAAGAATGTTACCGAAAAATATGAAACGATATAAACTATTAGATAAAAACCATTGTGAAAAGTTTAGAGACTTGTTATTTCATGACTACACTGTTAATACACATATTTGGTTGTTTCATCAATATGAGGAGATTGATACCGAAAAGTTAAAATTATGTTTATCTTATTTTGGAAAATTATTGAAAGATTGGAAGGCCAATATTTTTAAACTGATTCGACTTGATTTTATGTATAGTTTACACGGTATTAAAAATACAAAAAATATGGAAGTTTCAGATTCGTTGCTTTCAGATTTTGGTGATTTAATGAGTTTTTTTATGCATAAATTTTCAAAACTTTATTCCAATACCCCATTAATTTTGCTTGAATTAATGTCAAATACCGAAATAACAGATTCTGAACTGAAATATTATTTTCTAACGGGTGATCCATTTTCGACAGCCGATTTTACAGTTAGACAGAAGAAAGAGATGAACAGACTTGGAAATGAAGAAGTTAGGTTTGTTGACGATTCAATTTCGATTGACCAAAAAATCACATTTTTAGTATCCTATTTGTTTTATCAAGATGATACTGGTATTTTGGAACAATTGATAGCATTTTTAAATCAATGGTATCATGAGTTAACTAATACAATTACTGCGAATGTCCAAATTATTGGAAAAGTTAATAGTTATAGGTTAGAAGGTGCTTGTTATAAAAAATCAACGATCAATCCATATTTTAGACTTTTGTGTAAAGTGGGCAATATTATTAATGGTATTTTGATCAAGCGTGATGAAGCTGCATTATTAAAATTCAAGCAGACTATTGAAATAACACTTAACACACCATTGGATAGTTATGAACTTGAACACAAATTTGATGATCCCAATTTACTCTTTAGAGAGACTAAGCGACTGAATGTAAAAAGGAAAAGTGGTTATGATGATTCTGATAGTGATGCAGATGAAGAAGACTATGATGATGGTGGTAATGGTTATGGCGCTGAAGGTATTAATGACGATGATGATGATGATGATTTAGCAGGCTCAGAAAATGAGGGACCTGATGAATTAGAACTTATGGAAGCTAAATTAAGTCATTCTTCAAATAGGGTCAAAGGTAAGGCAATGAGACGAACTAAAGATGGAACCTTGGAAAATATGAGTAAATCAAAAAACAAGAAGAAAAAATCCAAGAAGCATAAAGCTAAAACTAGTAAAAAACTTATCAAACGAAGAAAAATTGTCAAGGATGACGACGAAGTTTTATCAGATACTGAAATTAAGCGTAGGGCGAACTTGTCCAAGAAATATGTTGAAGACAGTGATGAAGAAATGTCGAACGATGAAGAATTTTTTGCAAGAGAACTTAAACTGCAACAATTATTGCAAAAACGTCATGGATTAATTACTAAAAAGCAATATAATCAACTAATTGATGGTACATTAGACTTAGAAGAAATAAGTGATTTAGATGATAATCTAATTGGTGAAAATGATAAAGAATTAGGCCCACAAACTGCACATTCTAAGCCCGACGAAGAATTTTTGATTAATATTCTGAAGGTAACGGAGGATGAATCTGGCGATGAAAGTGACTCCAGTGAAAACGGTGATTCTGATGAAGAAAATCATGAAAGCGATTCTGGTAATGAAAATGAAGATACAAATTCTGATAGCGATGAAGAAGAATCAGTCAATGATGAAGGATCTGGCAACGATGAAGAAGAATCTGACAACAATGAAGACGAACTAGATAATGCCTCTGACAAAAGTTCAGATAACGGAAAAAATGGTTATACTCTTCATGAGTTGCTTGAGCATTTTGCAAGTAAAGGAGGGCCGAACTTTGTTTCATTTGAAGGTGTGCATGATGGTTCAGGTGATCCAGATGGGAATAGGAATCCTGAAACATATTCAGAAAGCGAGAATAGAACAATAGTAGAAGCCCAAAATTCTCAAAAAGAAGGTGAATGTGAGATTGACGAAATAAGGGAAGGCCAGCTTGAGGAAGATGCTCTTGCCGGATTACGTCACATTCATGAATCAATGAATTCTTAAAATGTTAGAGAAGAATTTCAAAGTTAAAACTTGTTTAAAGGCAACGTAAATTTTTTAATAGATGTACAAATTTTAAAATTATCTACGTAATAAATGGTAACGGTTAATAAGTCTATGCACAATGCTTATCCGAAGGATTTTTAATTGTTGCAACAATAGTCTGTGTTGTCGATAAAAACATGACAATGAAACCAAATGTAGCACAAGCGTAGAAAGGAAATTGTTGAAGCTTTGACTTGTTTTCCTTTGTCATTTTATTATAGCATAATGGTGGAAGGATATAAGCTAACAAAGAGCCAGAAGTTGCACCGACAATTTCAAGTACAGCACCTAAATTACAAGTCCCCATAGCAACAAATAATGGGACGATAAGTAGCATTCCTGTAACAATCACATGTTGTGTTGTAGTAAAACCAGAAAATTCAAATGTCAAATTATTTTTACGCTTGTAAATTGAATACAAATCTTTGATAACTTCCCTTATAACATATATTTCCAATGGTAAAGTCGTTATCATATTTAACCCAAAACAAAGACGAGCAATATTAACGATCCAATCATCTTTTGGAAAATTATTCAATATATTACCCTTTGTCTTGTCACCAAAATTTAAAAATCCACACATGCCCATTATTGCACAAACAAACCCTGAAATAGCGCATGAAATATGAACAACTCTATCAAATCTATCTAAAGTTGGGGTATCTATTGAATCATAAATAAAAGTAGTATTATGGTGACATACTAAAGCAAAAGAGATGACACTTATACCTTGAAACAAACCACTATTTATAAAAAACGCAGAGCCATGTATTTCACCCTTAAGAGATGAATCAACAAATGGAGCTTTGAAAACAACAATCGAAATAATAATTAGCATACTAACTAAAGCCAATCCACTTGCTTTTGCAAGAAGTGCAATATTTTTAATTAAAGACAATGGAAAACAAACAAAACAAATGCAAAAAGTAATAATAAAGTTTCTACTAAGGATAAATGTCCAAAATGTTGAATTTTCAACTGCATTTGAAAATAAAGATCGTAAAACTTGCGGTATTGAATCACCAATGATGATAGTAAATCCTATACTTCCACCCAATGCAAACAATCCCTGAGCTAAAAGAACAATAACCTTACCCAGGGTACCATAAGAGTGTGTAACAAATCCAGTATAAGTTTTGGTGCCTGATAATTTAGTATTAATAATAATTAACCTAAGGGTCCAATCATTCATTATCGTTAGCAACACCATTAGAAATAGTCCCATCATGAGACCAGAATTCAAAAAGGCCATTGGTATTCCCACTATTCCTGCACCGACAATTGAGTTCGTCATATTAAAAAATGCGTGTTTCAGACTGGAACCTGCAGTTTCTTGTAATGTAGGTATTTGTAAATTGTTATCTATTGAAAATGGATCTAATATGCTAATTTCATCTTGTATGACATCGTTGTAGTGAGGACTTTCTTCAATAGAATCTGTGAAGCTTGAAAGATTTTTATAATTATCTGGCATTTTTTATTCCATTTAAAGTATATGTTATTCTATATATATATATATATATATATATCGATTCAAATTGTTATGAATCTGGTAGTTTTATTTCTTAATGACAGCAATCAGCTATTTTCCCAAAAGAGAAATAAATATAGGCTACGCGACAATGTTGAATTGTCACAATATGACAAATATTTGTTGTTGTAGTTACTGAGAACTCGCAAGAGAAGAATTTCAGCGAGCGGAAAAAGACAAGTAAGTACACACGGATTGTGTGTTTGAGATTTGAAGATGAGTGTTGTTGGAAGCACTATTAATGATTTAGGAAGACTAGGCGATTTTTTGACAAGAATAATAATTATTTGTTTCAATTCTATCTAGCGATTTCTTTTTTTCTCATTAAGAAGCTGGAAATATTTGTTCATTGGCCGACTTGATCTTCTTTCGAATAAAACTATTGATTTATTCTGCTTCACAAATCAAAAAAGAACGCCAAAATATATTTTTTTAGATTAACGTTCTGCTAATCTACACAATTTTATAGATTCACTCATTTCAATTCTACGACAACGTTATTCCATTTTAATTCCTATTTTATATACCATATACTGATTGAATCTATATCTTTGTTAATTACTTGAAACATCCAATATAGTCGTAATGAAATCTTTCAAAAATTCAGATAACTCAAACAGTTCTGGTGGTATAATGAATTCCTTAATGGGAAGCATGCGTAAATCCACTAAACAACAACAGCAACAACAATCACAACAATCACTCCAATCGCAGCAATCGCAACAACAACAACCATCTCAACAATATTCTTCAAGCCAGCCACAACAATATGACGGCTTATCTAAATATGTATCCAATAACGACAGAGACCATAATATAAATAAATCTTCAACAGGATCAAGTTTTTTTTCACGATCAAGATTGCCCAGTGAAGTGATGAGTATGGATTCAATATCCAAAGTCAGTACAAATATGAGTTCTTCTTCTGGAAACACTTCTTTTCATAATCTATCACAATCTCATGCTAAAAAGATTGTGGGAACCGGATTTAGGAAGGCTCATAGACATACAATTTCTGATGATTTTGTTTTAGAGCCACCTGATGATCCTAATGAAATTGAACGGATGTTTACAGAAGTTATGCAAACTAGAGATTTTGAAAGTTTACCTGAAAATGCAAAAGCAGAAATGTTAAATTATTCATTAGAAAGAAAATGGATGTTAATTCGCCAACAAAAATTAACTGAATATAAACGACAACGATTGAGAGAAATACCTGATATTAGATCTCCAACTAAAACAAGTAGTCAAATTCAATTACAATTAAGAGCTCAAGCTGAACCAATAAGTTTTATTACTATACTGCTAAATAACACTATTACCGTTGAACAATTAAAAGAATTAGAAGTTTATTTAACTTCTGAAGATCTTACTTGGATGATTGAATTTTTAAATCAAGATGGTGCAGTTTGCTTGTGTAATGTATTGAATAATTTATACAAAACAAAACCAACTTTATTGCCTCCTTCAACAATAAAATCAAATATGTTTACAAATGTCACTGAATCTTATGCAAGTATTATAGAAAAAGAATCAAGATTATTTAGATGTATTAAAGTTATTGCATTATCTACTGCTAGTGCAGATAGAATTATTTCAATGATGCCGCTGTTTATACCAGTTATTTTTGGTGGTTTATTATCACCGAAGGCATGGGTTAAAAAATTAGCAACTGATATTATCTCTCATTTCTCGTTTGGTAATAATCTTTCAAAACCATTATATTCCACATTAAAGAAAAACATTAATGAAAATTGTCATTTACTATATATAAAAGAATTTTACACTAATAGTCCAACTAATGTTCGTTTGGATAAGCGTTCACAGATGATTTTATCAAATCTTTCTGAAGTTACTAAATATGAAGCTTGGATTTGGTGTGCATTAAGAGTTTTTCTAGGTCATGGTAAGATGGGATCTAAAGTGGGCTCATTTCCCGAATTTAAGTTCAGTGGTATCATGGATAATGGATATATTATAAAATATGCAGAATCCACTTTATTATTACTAAGATTAATTATTGAAAAAGGTGGTAATTTAAATGAACGTCTTCAAATTCGTAGAGTTTTACAAGCTGCTGGATTAAATGAATTAATTGATCGTTGTGAATTACTAGAAATGCCTGAAGTTAATGTTATATTAGAAGATCTTGAAAATTTGAAAAGGAATGATGATTTAGAATTTAGGAAAACAAATGAATTTAAAGCAAAACAAATTAACTTTCAAGATCCCGCATCTTTGTTACAAGCTTTATGGGATAACTCAAAAGGTTCTAAAACTGGTGATTATTTACTCTCTTTAATTCAAAATATTTTCCTTAATGCTAATACATTAGTTGAAGAACATGGCGATGATTTAATCAGAAATTTAAAATTGACAAATGATTTTGTTTCAAATATCACAATGGCTTCATCAAATGAAGACAGTAATATGAATATTAGTATAAATAAATTACTGGCTTCTTATAGAAGTGACGATATTGCTAAACGTGCAATGGATGAACAAAAGGAAGCTAAAAGGAAAGTTGAAGAATTAGAGGCTGAAAGAGATAATTTGAGGAAAGAATTAAATGCAGGATCTCATGGTTTGATTGAAAAACTTAAGAGAGAACTTAACGAAAAAACTCAAACCATTGCAGGTATGAAAAGCGTTCTTGAAATAAAAGAAAGAGAGCTTAGTTCCACTAAAAACAAAATTATTATTCAAAAGCAAAAAAATGAAGAAAATGTTAGAAAATTACTATTGGCAATACATGCTGAAGAGAAAAAGGAAAATCCATTTAAAACCTTGAAACCTACACATAATAGAAAAGTTTCATCTGGTTCAAAATCTAGATATGGATATGATTCAAATAAATCCGTCGATTTAAATAGCAAAATGTCCTCATTAGACGAACTTGAAAGAGAAGCAAGAACCTTGGAAAGTTGGGAATTTGACGATATTGTGGATAGAATTGCCCTTGAAAAAAATTCTAAAAAGACACGATTAACTAAACCTGTTGAAAAGTCATCAAAGGATAGAGATGCACAATTGCTTACATTAAATTCATTAAGAAAGAGATTGGATTTTTTGCAAAAAGATGCAAATAAGGTGATAAAATTACAAACTGATCTTGAAACTCAAGAATCTTTAGAAAGGAGAAAGATTGAAGCGCTTGATAGATTGAATAAGCTTCAAAAATCACTTAAAGATTTAAAGATACAAGAATTGGAATTTGAAAATGAGGCATATGCGAAGAAAACTTTAGATCCAAACAGTTCATTTGATAGGCTTGACTTGACTAAATCCAAACAATTACGTCATGAGCTAGATGGGATTGAAGAAATGTGTAATAATTTGAAATTTCAACTAAGTCTCTCAACGGATGACACTATTGATTCAGTTAAAGCGGTTCGTGAAGCTGAAGATGAATTTAGCAAAGGTAAAAAAATTCAACCGAAGGCAGAATTTTCTGCAGGCCCCATCATTACTCCAGGCAATATTAATAAGATTGACATTGATGGAATGAAGCCATTTTTAGGTGAATTAGAACAAAAGGTTATAAGACAAAAGGCTATTTCTGAATCTTCAAGTTCAGATGTTGCTAAACCTAATATGACTATACCTGTTGACTTCAAAGAGCCTGGGTCTATTAATGACAAGACTGTCGGTTCAATTTCAAATAATTCCAATGTATCAACTACTATTGAATACGGATATAATGAAGATTCAGATGAATTAAATGGAGATAACTCAATCAGAATTGAAAAAGCCCAAAAGATAAATCTTAAGATGAAAAATAATAAAGTGGTTTTGAGCGCTGAGGAGCTGGTCGATATTGATGGAGATTATGATTTGAATGAAGAAGTTGTTGATGGCGCTACAATTAATGGTAAATCAAGAATACCCATAGGTACCACTAACGCAGATACTGAAATTGCATCGATTGATAAAAATTCATTTGTTGAAAATGAGAATAATGATAGACTGTCAAAGTTTTCCAATGATGAAGTAGAGAATACTAGTAAAGTTATAAACAAAAATGAAGTAGACATCGAAACCATTTCCGCTGCTTCATCATCAGCAGCAGCAACACCACCTCCTCCACCTCCTCCTCCTCCTCCGCCACCGCCTTTACCATTATCGTTATCTTCCAGTAGTATTTCAAAAGATTCTATAGCATCAGGGGTTCCGCCTCCACCACCACCACCGCCACCGCCTCCTCCTTTGCAGTTCACAGGTGCTGGTGTACCATCTCCACCACCACCACCGCCACTTCCAATGTTTGGGATGAATAAACTTGCAAGTCCGGATATGTCACCAATTATGTCATCGGGACCATTTGATTATTTACCAAGAACTAAAAGGAAACTTAAACAATTACATTGGGAGAAGATTGATGATATTGATAATTCACTTTGGTCTGATATGAATATTTCACAGTTTGCAGAAAAATTTAAGGAAAGAGGTATATTCGATAATATGGAGGATTTGTTTGCAGCATTTGAAGCTAAAATGAATCCAAAAAATACTAAAATAGCAATTGAGAAAAAATCCTTTTTAAGTCAACAACATAAACAGGAATTTAATATTTGTCTTCAACCATTACATAGAGATTCAGATAATGAAGTTGTTCTAAAAATATTACATTGTTCTAAAGAGATTTTGAGTAAACCAAAAATTATGGAATTATTAGCAAAACCTGAATTATGTGATATTCCTAATACCTTGGGTAAGAATCTTGAGCCGTATTCAACTGAATGGAATTCGAGAGGTATCGTTTCAAAACCGGATAAAGATCCAAATGAATTAGCAAGGCCAGATAGAATATATGTTGAGACGTTTTACAATTTAAGTCACTATTGGAGATCACGTATGAGAGTTCTAAATTTGATTATTACATTTAAAGAAGATTTTGAAATATTGAATCAACAATTGAATAAAGTTGAAGAAGCAAGTAAATCCATTGAAGAATCGGATTCATTGAAGATGTTATTTGAAGTTATCTTATTATTAGGTAATTATATGAATGCAGATAATAAGAAAGCTTTTGGTTTCAGATTAAGCACATTACAAAGGTTGAATTTTTTAAAGAATCAAAATAATTCAATGTCATTTTTACAATTTTTAGAAACGATTATTAGAAAAGATTTCCCTGAAATTGGCGGATTTGTTAATGATTTACAACCAACTAAATATGCTTCAAAAATTTCAATTGAACATTTAGAGAAAGATTGTTTAACATTAATTTCGAGTGTTTCGAATATTGATTCATCATTAAGTACAGGTAATTTAAGTAATCCTGGATTATTTCATCCTGAAGATAAATTTTTAAAGATTGTTTATAGAGAATTACCAGATATGAGAAGAAATATTGAGAAGTTAGAAAATAAAAAATTAATAATTTTAGAAAGGTTTAATAATATTATGAAATATTTTAAGGAAGATCCAGAAGCTGATGAATTTGCAAGAAATACATTTTTTAAGAAGTTTAGTGATTTTATTGATATTTATCAAAAAGTTTCGAAAGAAAATATTGCATTAGAAGAAATTCAAAAGAAAGTAGAAGAAGCTGAAAGGGCAAAGGAAGAAAATAAGAAATCCAAAGAGCAAAGTTCAAATACTGCTAATATCGATCTTGAAAAATCCATTGATTTATTAAAGAACTCCGGATTACCGGAGAGAAGGAATAGATTAAAAGAATTAATTGTTTCATCTATTAACAGCGCAGCAAAGAATGAAGAAGTGAATAGCACTAATAATGAAGATAAGGAAAATAATAGAGAAGACATACTTGTCCAAGGTATTGTACATAAAAACGAAAATAATAATTCAGGGATTGTAAACAATAAAATTGAAGAAAGCGCTGATCACGATAAGGGGGATCCATTGGAGGGTAGATTTGAAGAAGAAAGAGAAAAAGAAGAAGAAAGAAGAGATAGAGAGGGAGGTGAAGAAGAAGAAAAACAAGAACAAGAACAAGAGGAGGAAGAAGAAGGAAAAGCCATTAGTAGTGTTATAGGATCTGAATTTGAGGGTTATCGTGTGGATGCAGACGGCAGTTTAGTTAGTTTGAACGTTGAAGAGAACGAATTCAACGATACTGATGAAATAGGGGGTGACAACGGCTTGCCAGGTATTCTGAGTGAAAGACTCAGAAAACGATTAAAAGAGGGTAGTCGCCGTGGCTCTCGTATAAGTGATTTGTAAAATAGTACCGATCTACAACTAAGTATATTTTAATTTGTTTATTTGTTTTATTTTGTACTGTATTAATAATAGTTATATATATCGTAATAAATTTAAACATATATATGTATATACATATATATATATGTATGGGGAGAATTTGTATACTATATCTTAGACACAAAATTTGGGTCTAGATTTGTGCTGGGATTCGTGTCCACGGTAAAACCGTAATGCGTATAAGGAGTGATACACACACACATATATATTATACGGATCTCCAAATATGCAAAGAACGAATTTACGTGTTCTAGAGTATATATATATATTTATAAAGCGTAATTACAATGTCGTATTAATAGAGATCAATGGGAATTAAATTGATAGATCAGATTATAATTAATTGGTGGTTATAAAACTAGTTAAATAAGTAAACGAACCTGAACTCGGATCTAGCGTTGTTATGAGAGCGGGAGAGGGGGGATAGAGCGGATCAAAGTTAGCAAGTTAAATTTATTTGGTTTTTACCAGTGGAAAAAGAAAAAAATAGAAAATGGAAACTAGAGCTATTTTCGGGTTTCTTTTCTTTTTTTTAGAGTGACGGTTTTGGAGATTTGTTTGCTCTCTGAGTGGTCCCAATATAGGCATGTGTGCGTTATTTCACATTGACGTTGAGGTTTATATATACTCTAAATCTTTTCTAAACTTTGTTTACGTTTTCATTTATCTCTATATATTTTAATTTATCAATTGAGCCCATTACCAATTGATTGTTTTAGTTAAATTTTTTTGCTTGCTTGGATGCATAGCTTACAGCTTCAAGTTTCCCATTGCATTCATTTAAGAGATATAGGTACAATATTTGTTTTCAAATTTATTTTATAGAAAAGAATATTAACAATTTTAACTTTGCATATTGTAGATTTACATTTGGCCATTTGGTCACATTGATATTAATTGATTAATAACGCAATAGATCAGGATAATTTTAATAACTTGATAGATCAAGACAAAATAAAATAAAATAAAATAGAACACAGCAGAGTTAAACAATACTATACAAAACAAAACAAATCGAAACAAAATCAGAACAAATTATTTTCTTTTGCTTTATTATTCACATGTCAAATCATTCATCTCATTCTATAAAGGGTGGCATTGCTAGTTTAACTTCTTCATCACCATTACTAGATAATACAAATCAAATTAAAGAAAGTAATATTGAACAATCCACTGATCCAACATCAAATAAAAAATTATCCGTTGAAGCAAATCTTAAAGCTGATTTATCATTAAAATCTACTTCAATTCCTAAAAAGCCAACCAAAGGTAAATCAAACAAAAATTCAAAGAATGCAAGGTCTAGGGGTCCAGGTAGGCCCCCTGGTAGTTTAAATAGAACAACAATTGCAAGGATGAAGGCTGAACAGCAAGCAATTGAATTATTCAGACAATCAAATCCTGATATGCCAACTTATTCATTTAATCAACCTCAAAATATTGGAAATCAAACAGTTGTTGTAAATAATAATGAATATTCAAGTAATACTGTTAATAATTATCAAGATCAAATGTTAGCCAATCGTAATATTTCATTGGCACCATATAATACATATGATCCAACTAAAAATAATAACAGTGTAAATACAAACATAACAAATATGAATTCAATTCCTATTAGTAACAACAATAAAGAACAAATTGATAATAATAATAATAATAGATGGTCCGATTATAATGGATTTGAGCAATCTGCTGAATATCATCAATATCAATCAAATTATTCAATTCAAAATCAATTACAGTTTCAACAACGATCACAATCAATAAAACAGCAACAATTTCCATCAACAACTACATATCCACAACTATTTAAAACACCATCTTCTTCTTCCGCTACTCAACAACATCAAAGTTATTATACATCACAGCAAAATCAAAATTATCCTGGTTATATACAACAAGAATCAATGCCAATTGATCAATCGCATATTGCACCTTCTCAATATCCACCCTATATGGATTTTCAAAGACAAAATAGTTTTTCTACAAATCAAGTTCAAACAAATACATATTTACCATCAAATTTAACTCCAAGAAATAGTGGTTTGATTGGAATGACTTCACAATATTTTCAGATGCCTAAAAATTTAAATTCGTCTAATCAATCAGGCCAATTTTATTCTCATGATCGTTCTAATTCAACAAATAATTTAAATAATCATTCATATTCACGATTCCCAACTCGTCAATCAATTAGTTATTTTTCTCCAGCATATCCTCAGCAATTTGCACAAAGTACTACCACCGTTACTAAAAATTCAACAGATAATGAAATAGGAAATAGTCTTAATAATTCTTCTAAACTTGAAAATCCTGATACCGTTGAAAAACCTAATGCTGAAAATTTAACATCACCTAATCAAAATAGGAATTTTAATCACAGAACTGAAAATATTGAAAAACAGGTGAAAGATGATAATAGCAATAAAATTTTGAATGTTAATACTAATCATACTATTAATAATAATATTAATTTTAATAAAGTACCTGTAATTCCACCTTCAATTCAACGAAATCCTTCTTATCAGGCATTTCCCGTACCAATTGGCTATTATCAACAGCCAACACAACAGATTCTTGTTCAATCTACCGCATCTCAAATCCCTACACAGCATCAACTTAATGTTTACACACCAACTGCGACTCCTTTATCAAGTGTTCCAACAAGTTCAGTATCCGAAACTTTCAATCAGCAGCAACAGCCAGCAATTTACCCAAATGATCAAACCCGAAATCCGCAATTAACTCAACCGTCTATTTCTGATAGTTATCATAATTCAATGATATCCAGAGAAAATTACTATTCAATTGGATCTGGATGGCCAAATTATTTACCGGTTACTAATCCTCCAGATGATGATAATCAAAATAAAGATATTAGTGGTGGTGGCAGCAATACGCAAACTGCAGATACATATACTGATCAAAAGGGGAATAAATCATGGAACTAAAGTCAATTAGAGTGTGCATGTCTGTATTTTCGTTTTTTCATTTACCTATTCCCATAGATGTTAAAACTCATTGTATAAACATATAGATAAACTTAAGTATAAAATTTATAGACTAATTAAAACTAATAATAGCCATTAGATTCTGAAATGATTTTTTGCTTACAAAAGTTATTTAATTTTTAATTATTCACCCTTTAATAATTTTAAAGCTTCCTGAAGTTCATTGATTGCAGTTTCAATATCTTCATAGTTTAAAGCACTTATGGCAAATTTTGCTTTGCGTTGTGCATTTGCTATTATCTCCTCTTTACTCCATATTTTCTCAATATCTTCTTTAGTTAAAATCTTAGATTCTTTAATGGATTGAGGAGCATGCTTTGAAACTTGCATTTTCTGGATCACTGGTTTAGGCGGTAGCTGTGGAATCGTTGGTGGTTGCTGCTTCTCTTGTATAGAATTGACTGGTTGTGAATTCACTATCGATTCCATCGAAGAATTTGAAGATGCAGGTGCAGACGGCAATCCGAGACTATTCTTCTGTCCCTTGATAAGCACTGGTGTTGATGGAAGATTTAATTCACCTGGAAATTCAGATGGTGTTGCAGGTAGTGAAAAAGAATCAGCTTCTTTATCAATTATGTTTTCATCATTTAATCGTTGTTCGTGTTCTTCTTCTTTTCTCTGTTTTTGTTCTGGTTCCTCTATATTTTTATTTTGTGATGGTGAATCTCCAATTAATTCATCCAATTCTTTTTCATCATTTTCTGTAATATAATCGTTTGGATCAGTATCATCTTTTATAGCTTTTAAAATTCTATTCATATGAAATTTCGCAAATTTAATTTGCTTCTGGATTTCGTCTGATTTAGGAGTATAAAATTCTGGCCATAATTTAATGACATCAATAAAATTTAAAAACGCCATAAAATTTTGTACAGTTTTCTTAGATGCTATATGATTGTCAATTTCTGAAGTACACTTATTAAAAATTGATAAGGCAAATCCTAAAACCAATTTAAATGATTTCTCCTTATCAGTTAAAATCTCTTGAAATTTTGGTGCAGAAGTTTGAATAATTTTCTTATTTTCTTCGATTGTATTCAATAATATTTCAATATAATTGGCAATTTCTGCATATTCTAAATGTAATCGAGATTCAAGTATTAATTGTGCCGCATATAAATAACAATAATAAGATATTAACGGTTGAATATCAAGTAATTCTTTACCTCTTTTGATAAATGGTCCAACTAACTTCACTGCTTGAGCTGGAACATCATCAACAGAATTGTGTGGTTCTTCAATTGCCATTTTTATTTTGTATGTTTAATTTATTTGTCTATTGCAAATGCAAGTTACCCATTATGTAATTCCTCTCTATTCTATATATAATTAACAAACCTCAACTAAAAATGCAGACAAATCGACAGATGCGAAATTGTTTGCTTTCGAGTTGGCGTTTCTCCCCTGCTGTGGTGTTTAAGTTTGAAGATCAGATAAACTGTATTTTCAGGGACGAAATTCATTGAAATAATACAAAGCTACACTAACAGCAGATTGATTAGAAACAATGTCGTCTCCAATTGAACAATCCAATACTCTCGTAGATCGAAGAATTATGGATACAACTTTTGAAAAGCCACCCGCAGATATCACAACAGACGCCAACGATTCAATTATCGTAAAAAAGGAAGAAATTACTAAAAATAATAGTAATGAAAGCTCTCAGCAGAACCAAACAAGAGATGTTTTAGATTTACAATCACCTGTGTTACTAACACAACAGATAGTTAGTGACGATGAAAAAGAAGATGAAAAAGACAATGATAATAACAATACTATTTTTATTGAAAAACTTAATGAAAATCATGCGGTAAAAACTGTACAATATAAGGGCCAACCTGCATGGGAATTAACTATCGGTGATATTACTTTGGTTAAACGGATGGATGATATGAAATATCTTCTTGCTGCCATTTCACAGTTAATTGAAAAAAAATCAAATGTTACACAAGAAGAAATTGAAGACTTGAATAAAGAACTTCAAAATAGCGTTACTGCAGATGAAAATAATGATTACTGGATTTCAAAAGATCTTGCAATTTCAGTTTTGACCAAATATTCATTACAAAATACTATTAAGCCATTATTTGAACCAATTGATGATATAAATAATTTAGGAAATAATAAAAAAAGAAGTAATAATGAAACTCATGTGTATGAAAGTCCAACAAAAAAATATAAATTAACTTTAGAAAAAGAATTAGATATTTCATTTTATGATCATGATTTAATTGCTGGTAATCCTAGTTCGCCATTTACTTTAAAGCCGTTAACTGAAGATAATTTAATTAATGAAAATTCTAAGGTTATTATTTCATCTTTATTCTTACCTTATCAAAAAGAAATAACACTAGATGAAGTTTTGAAGAATCAAAATGCATTTTTAAATTCTGAAGATCAACATTTACAACATCCAAATAGCTCCAAGCTAGTTGATCGGAAGTTTTCAAGTAAAAAATCCAATGATGGAACGGATGATGAGCTAGATAATAATAATGAACAGACAACATCTAATAATATCATTGATAAAGATCAAATTAATATTGATGTATCAATTGGAGATCATGGTCAAACTGCATTGCATCTAGCTGCAACGTTAGGTAATATTTCACTTGTTAAAGAATTGCTTGAACAAGGTGCAAATAGATTTAGGGGTGATGATGATGGTCAAACTGCATTAATTAGGGCTGTTCATGTTACTAACTGTTTTGAATTATCATGCTTTGATAGATTATTAGACTTATTATATCCATCAATAACATTATTGGATAATAGAGGTAGAACAATTTTACATCATATTGCATTAACTTGTGGATTAAAGGGGAGATATGATTCATCAAGGTATTATTTAGAAACATTACTTGAGTGGGTTGTTAAAAAAGGGTCAAAATTACCAAATAACTCTACATTAACATTATCAAATTTTATTGGTGAGGTTGTCAATAAATCAGATAAATATGGTAATACATGTTTAAACTATGCAACATTAGCAGGTAATAAATACATTGTTTCACAATTATTAGACATTGGAGCAGACCCTTATAAAGCGAATAAAGTTGGTGTTACACCAGGTGATTGGGGAATTGATGTTAAAAATAGTATTTCAAACTCAACTATACTTGGAAATGACGCTAATATCATTCATAGCACCTACAGTACGATAACAAACTCAGATATTGAGGCGACTAATAATAATAACGACAACAACAATAATAATAATAATAATAATAATACCAGCGTAGCTGTAAACAAAGCATTTGCACAAAATGATTTGATGCATCATAATGATAAAATTCATAATGAAACTGAAATCAGTAATAATAATGCTGCGCAAAAGCGTTTAGATTTTAATGAATTTAAAGAATCATCATCTAATAGTTTACAGATTTTAGATAATATTCAATCATTTATTTCCAATTTGGGTAAAGACTTTAGACAAGAAATTACTCAAAAATCTCAACAGATTGATAAGCTTAACCCTATATTAAGAGAGAAAACATTGAAGCTTTCACAAAAGAGAAAGCAATATGATGAATTGCAAAAATTGATCAGAAAGATCTCTAAAATTACTAATAAAATCGATAATCTGAATAAGGCCATTAATGAAGAAGAAACAAAATTTCAGCAGGAAGTTAAAGATTTAAGTATTAATATCGATGATGATAATTGCCTAGGAAATTTTGATGCGGATCAGCCATTTACAATTTCTAATTTATATAATGATGTTGAATCTATTGTTGAAAAACTATTAGAGGAAAACTTGAAAAAGATGAAAGATTCAACCGAAGACTATAAAGATTTTGATCATAGTAATAATGATATTGAAGGTGATAATGATAATGAAATAAACGAATCAAATGAAGTTTCAAATTATAATGTTATTAATGTATTAAAGTCTATTAAACCCTCAGATATATTACCATATTATCAACAACATTACCTAACACATGAAAAAATGGAGAGTTTAAAAAAGGAAATTCCACCATCTGTTGTTTTAGATGCCAGAATACAAGCATATGAAAAAAACAATCAAATATTAATGGATAGAATGAACAAAAAGAGAAATTGCAACAAAGAGCTTGAATCGCAATTCAAGAGAATTGTCAGTTTATGTATAGGTACAGATACTGAAAACATTGATGATCGATTACTTAGTAGCTTGCTTATGAGTGTAGAAAATGATCCAGATCCAGAGATAGGCCAAATTAAGAAAGTGTTGAAGATTGTTGGGGATTTGGGTGGAGATGATGAAGAAGAGTCAAATGACAATGGAAGGCAATGATTTCATTCATATTTTTTGTTGAAGCTTCCCCTAATCAATTGTTAATGTGTAACTAATATTTACATTTTCTTGTTTATTATTTTTCGACTTGTATTTTCTAAGACATATAATGTACATTAAGAAAGAAAGGCTGTGCACAGCAAAGATAAAAATTAAAATACCAGAAGAGGCGACAAGCGAGGGGGAGATATGGATTTAGCTTTCAAATGGTTTGCCTTCATCTCTATTGTTTATTTAATCATCATTATCATACCAGTCTATAATTCAATAGAAGACAATACGAAACCAAGTATGACTAGTGACGATTCTAAAACATTTATTGTAAGTGTAAGATATCAATTAGAAATTGTCTCAACAATTGACCTACCAATTTTACCATGAATACTAACATTACGTTTTCTTATCATTTTCTTATCGTTTGATTCTCTTTTTCTGCTCTTAGGTTACCTTAAAAGAAAACTGTTCTCCTGAGAAGTATGTTTCAACAATACGCATATTATATTTTAGCTAAATAAATTGGTACTAACAAAAAATTTTTTTTTTCCATTTTTATTTTAATACAGATTTAAAGAATCTATTAAACACTTGGGCGGTGAAATTCAACATGAATACAGTTTAATCAAAGGATTTTCTATTAAATTGCCATCAATTCATGCATCGAAACTTGAAGCTAATGATAATATCAATACCATTGAAGAAGACCAAATTGTTAAGGCAAATAGTGTTTAATTAATAAGCCGAGAAGTTTACTTATTATTGATGGCTGCAAATTAATGAAGTATTTAATTCTTTTTTCTTTTCATTTGGGATAGATAGTTTTTTATAATTTCTTTATCGTATAGCAAAAATTCAAGTAAGCAATTTTAAATATATTCAAATATTTAGTAAAAGTTTATAAATAAAAACATTGTTAAAGTGAGGATAAAAAAAACAGTAAATAGAGTAAAATACATAATTATCATTATAATAAAATTAATACATCTAGAGCATGGACTATCAAATCTTAATTCATACCCGGTGCTTTAGCTATAGCATACGGATCATGTTTAAATGATTTTGATGATGATTGTTATTGTAATTGTGGTGGTGGTGGACCCCTCATTCTTGGCTTTGGTTGGCTATTATTAGGTGCATAACCAGGCTGTGATGGATATTGTTGTTGCTGTGGATAACCTTGTGATGGATAATCCTGTTGTGGTGGATATCCGGGCGCATATCCTTGCTGTGGATAATTATTATACTGTTGTTGAGGTGGTAATCGGTTTTGGTTGTGTTGATGATGATGATGACGAGAAGGAGCAGGAGGATAAGAGTTATAATTGGAATATCCTTGGTTTGGTGCATTATAATATCCCTGTTGTGAGGGTGGATATTGATTATATCCTGGACCTGGACCTGGACCTGGACCAATTGGACGAGAATTCGGATTTTGATCGCCAGGA
The DNA here is from genome assembly GCA_023629255.1 of Pichia sp. PB3310. NCBI lineage: Eukaryota > Fungi > Ascomycota > Pichiomycetes > Pichiales > Pichiaceae > Pichia > Pichia sp. PB3310. Next base: position 72,465 of record JAMAJE010000074.1, read on the forward strand.
CCATTAACATTTGGTCTTATTGCACCATGTTGATTTCTACCTAAAGATTGAGAACCAGAATTATTATTAATTACCGGCGATGGCAATTTCATTGGACCATAATTACCAAAAGATGGCGACTTTGGATTATTTAATGGATTTGAGGCATCCTGTGCAATACTTGGACTTGAATAGTCAGTCACATTGGAAAATTGTTGTTGTTGTTGTTGTTGTTGTCTTTCATTTTTATATTGATGGGGTGGAATAAGTTCTGGGCTATTTGTATATTGAATGTTATTTTTTGATTGAGGTGGTGGTCTTTTATAACCTTGGTTAATTGGACTATCAATTCCTGAAGATTGATGAGGAGGAGGTTTTGGTGGATTATTAGAATATTTTCTGGACTGGTTTTGTTGTTGTTGTTGTTGTTGTTGTTGTTGTTGTTGTTGTTGTTGTTGATGATGATGATTATATTGATGATCCATTGGAGTATTGGGAGATTCTAAAGGTTTATTGTACTTATTGACGGCTTCTACTGGAGGTGGATGCTGTTGCTCAATTGGGGTTTGTGGATGTGAAGACATCAAATAGGGATTAACTAAAGGTGCAGCAAATAAATTTTGTGAACCATAACTAGCCTCTTGGGAAACTATATTATTAGAGGGTGCACGTTTATTTAGTTGATCAATTGGACCTTTCGAGGATATTACATTTGTTGGATTAGGATAATATCTATTTGATTGATTCAAGGGTTGCAAATTCCTTTCAGTTGGATAAAGTTGATCCTCATTAGTACTAGTTTCTTTGCCAGGAGATCTCTGTTTTTTAACATTTAATTTATTATTATCCGATAATTGAACACTATCTTTAACAGGACTATGCTGATCTGTATCTAATTGAATCGCCTTTTTAAAGTTATTATTGAAATCAGTGAATGGTGAGAAAACTCTTTGTTGTTCTAAATTGGGTGAAACAAAGTTAAAGTTACTGTTACCATGATCATCTTCTTCGTTCTCGTCATCATCTCCATCCTCGTCTTCATAATTTTTTCCATATAAATCATCTTCATCTTCATCTTCGTGACTGTTCGATGGATATAAATCATTAATTGTGCTTTGCTTTTTCTTATTATTAAAGTCAAGTTTTTGTAAATTATCATCATTACCAACTGCAAGTCGAGTGTTTGCTAATCTTTGATTCAAACTCATAATATTGTTATCATTATCATTATCATTATTACTTGAATCAGGAATTTGAGCATATTTTTGATAAATGTTAACTACTTGAGGAGATGGTGAATTATTTGTGAACATATTATGTTGATTTGGTGTTGCTGTTTTAGATCTTTCAGGGGAATTTGAAATAGAATTTGAAGCTGAATATAAAGAATCTTCCTTTTCTATATTTAAAAAATTTGAATTTTTGTTACTTGAATTAATTTTTTTTGCAGTATTTAAAGAATTCTCTTCACTTGAAGAAAATTTTTGTAAACTTCTTGCATGAGGACTATTTTCTAAATATTTAGTAGCTTCAGGCTTATTAACAAAAAATTTAATTTTACCACCAGCCATATCTTTTGAAGAATTTAGTAAATCTAAAGCGCCATTAACACCATCTGAAGAACCACAACCATTATAACCTTTATTCATTTTTAATTTTAATAAATCTTTTATATTTGAATTCCATTGATCTTGATCCCAATCAATTGAATTTAAATTTTTTTCAGCAATTAAATTTAAATCATTAACTTCTAAATAATGAACTTTAGGTAAAACAGGTAAAGCAAATAATAAAGAATTTGGATCAGATTTATCAGCATTTAATCTTTTCGGTCTACCATATAAATTAAAAGAATCCATTAAAGGAATTAAAAATCTAATTAAAGTATCATAACCTGGAACAGAAGTATGTTGTTCAGGCATTAAAAAAATTGAACAAGATTTTGAATTTTCTTTTTGATCAAATTGAATTGAACCTTCTAATTTAATCATTGTACTTTTATCAATTATTGTATAATTTCTTGGATATAAAGCATAAACCGAAAAAATATTTGTTATTTTAGCCATTAAAGATTTTTTAGATTTTTTTTCATTTTCATAAAAATAAATTGAACCATTTTTAAAAGATTTTTTAGAATTTTTTGAAGGTTCAATAACTGCAAAGCATCTCTTCCAAGGCATTCCAGCGCCAAATCTAACGCTTGTCCAATCTTCATAATTAAATTTCTTTTCAGATAAAATAACTCTAATATCAGATAATAAAGAACCTCTTGCACTTAAAAGTGAAGCAGTATAAGCTTCTTGTAAAGTTTTATATTCAAAAGTTGATAATCTAAAAGCTGAACACCAAGTTGAAAATTCATCATTAGTTGAAAATTGTAATAAAAATCTATTTTTTAAAGTTGTTGATAAAACAATTACATTACTAATTGTACCATTTGAAGAAGGTAAATTCTTAAAAGGCTTAAATGTACCATCTGAGAAATTAATATAAGAAGGTTTACTATCACCTAATATTATTGAACCATTTGATTCTAATTGATCTGAATCCCAATAAGTAAGTTCATTACCAATCATTATTGCATAAACTTCTAACCATTTCCTTTCAGCTGGATTACCATCAGAGTCTAAATCTTTTAATAACATTAAAATACCTTCATTATATTTTCTATGGGATTGAGCTGATAGAAGAGAAACTATTGGAGTTAATTCGGGACTTAATTTACCAGATGATTCTGCTGTAAGTATATTTGGGGATGAAGGTGTTGAATTTGAATTTGATAAAAAATCTGGTGAGCTTAAAGCTAGTGGAGATCCTTTTGAATCTTTTGGTTTAGAAAATACCCTTAGTTTTTGCATTTTTATTATGAAAAAAAAGTTTTTGTTTTTCTATTATTAATAATTTCTATTATTTTTTTCTTCTGTTGATTTGGGTTCTTAATACAATCTTATAGTTAGAATAAATATTAAAGGAATGACTATGATAAGATTGCAATAGAGGTAAATATACAAATAATATATATATGTATGTATGTATAAATATAAATACAGATATATATAAGATTATACGTATATATTATGTCTGTATGTACTTATATTTATATTTATATACTAATATATATCTATGTAATGATGATAGATTGAAAAAAAAATTTCAAGATTAAAACTTTATCTTTGTTGATACTTCTTCAGTCACAGTATATATATCGGGTCAGTTGATCGATGCTATATCAGTGAATATGAATATGATGTAAGCTAAAGAATGGAAAAAGAGGGGCACAGATATATATATATATATGTATATGGTATGTAAACTTAGGGTCCTTTGGTAATGATTGTTACCCCTTAATTTTATTAAATAATGAAAGTGTTTAAATCAAAAGAATTAAGTTTGAAACGCTGGTTTAGGAAAAAACGCAAAGACAAAAACTCTTTTTGTGGCCAATTAATTTGATACCAAAAAGGTCAAATAATTAATTAAATTAATTGTTTGTTTTGTTCGTTTGGTCGCACTTTCATCACTTGATGGAAATATTTTTATGTGGCGCATTATCAGTAAATATATTTAATGAAGCAAAAGATGTGGCAGTGCTTAAGGGTGGTTGTAATTTCTGATCAGAATGTGGCGTAGCTATTTTGAGATTTTGATAATTAGAATTATTGTTATGACAATTGAATTGTTGTAAGCAAAATGATGGCTCAGCAACATTCGTGAAATTTGATTCAAAAGACTTTTCATTTGATTGATGATCATGAGGATATTCTTGTTTCTTCTTATAATTAAGTCTTTTGAAAAACCATACAATAAGAAATCCTATTGAAATTAAAAAAGTTATTAAAATAGGTACAACAATTGCGGCAATTATTTGATTAGAAACATTATTAACTGCAACCTTATTAGCATTGGTAGTAATAATGGTAGTAGTAGCTAATGTTGGAATTGTTGTAATTGTTGTAATTTGAGTTGCTTCTTCCATTCGTTTGTTTAATGTTCCAATTAGATTATTTTGGTAAAGGGTTTTTGTTTCATAGATAATGCTAGTAATAGTTGTTATTAATCCATCATCAATTATTTGAACATTACCATTGTTATCGACATTATTATTAAGTATTAAATTAAGAGGCATTGTAGTATTTATACTTGTAGGTTTTTATGTATAATAGACTATAAATCAACTTAAATGCAATCATGATGAGAGATTTTAATTTAATTAAATAAGAAATATCGATTACTTTAAATACTAAATTATTAATAATCTAATGAATAATAATTCTTTTTCTTTTAAAACAAAAGAACAATGCAAAACTGTTACACTTGAAAACTGTAATAAATATGTTATTATTATTATTTATTATTATTATATTAAAAAGGTGTCATCGCTGTTTCATCCTCATCCTCATCCCTCATCTCACACAACTCACAATAAAAAATGTGTTACGAAATTCAAGTTGTTAGAAAATTTGCAATAAAGCTTACCATTCTACTAATTAAAAAATTTAAACTCGCACTTTATTTTAACTTCGTTAATGTCTCAATTCCACATATCGAAATGTCCTTAACGTGTAAAATTAGTAAAATTGTTCAAAAAAAATAATGTCCCAAGTTGTAAATAAATGTTCCAAATCGTAAATGTACCAAATTCCAAATCGTAAATGTCTCGTTTTGCAGTTTTATTTTTTGTTTTTTACTGGGGAAAAAAGATTTGAGGGTTTTCCCCAATGAAAACACTCCTCAGTTGTCCAGCGTCAAGGATTTATTTTTAAATCAGATTTGTGGTTTGTGGGAATTTTTATTGCTACAATCTATAATTTATTGTTATGATATCTTTTTTGATAAATAGCGGCAAAAAATTGCAACATCTAATGATGTATATTCTATTAAATCCCTAATGTGGGTGAAAAAATACTATTATCTGCTGAAACTCTTTTATAAAACGAATTCTCTTGTATTTGATAACTTTAATATCTGAGTTTATGAATCAACCCTTTAAAATAAAACAATCATTATTTCAATTCAACACATTTAATTTAAACTCTAACTTTCTAATAATAGCAATAATAATGATATTCTATTTATCTTCTATACATATTTTAAGACATTCTCTTATAACGGTCTCGTTTTTAAAATGGACAAACATCCGAATTTCTAAGGTATTAAAGGGTACTATTGACTCCCTATCTTATTCTGTTTATCATTTATTATTTGGAAATCTGAGCTATTGTTCTTTTATAAAAAAAATATCTAGCTCCTAAAAATCCCAGTATGTATCCGCATTCGAGAATTGACTATTTGTGATATTAGTATCAGGGTTTAATAAATTATTTGTATCTATAAATGATAGTGAACTTTGTGATTGAAATTCCATTTTAGTCACCTTGTTATCCTCATTTATAAAATTTGAGTTTTCTTTCAATTTCAATTTATCTTTTCTTGCAAGATATTTTTTCCTTCTCTTTTCAACTTCTTGTAATTCATATATCCTATATTTTGCTAAATAAATTCTCAAAACTTCAGCAAAATGTTCAAATCCCAGAGAATGTAAAGCATATAAAATATCTTCACCGTTTAAAGTTTTACGTTTTTCAATTGAACATTTTTCTGCTGCTTGGCTTGTTATAAATGAAATAAATTCAGAGACACAACTTTTCATACATTCTTTTGCTTCTTTTGAAATTTTAGAATTTTTAGGTAATGATAATCTCATAACTTTATCAACATTTGCTATCGGTAACCATCGATCTTGTTCATTAATCTTAAAAGAATCTGACATGTTGTATCTTATAATTTGATTTGTTTTATTTATTTGATCAACATATGTATGCATATATTTTTTAAATCCTTTTTTATATTCCCAAAATCGAGTTATTAATTAATAAAGATCTAATTTAAACTTATATATACCCCAAAATAAAATGCAATTTAATCTTGTTATACCACTATACCACTATAATATTGGAGTTTAATCCGAAGTGATAGACGAATCAAGAAAGAAAGCTAGTAAAAACAATAATACATTAATTTTGAAAACGAAGTTATAGTTACAAAATGAAAAAAAAAAGATTCAACATTACAAGTTTCTGAATTGATCATTTCGTTGATTAAGATTTGCAACTTCCTTGATCCAAAAAAAAATTGTTTTATGAAAACAACAAATAAATATTACCATTTTATTAATAAGTAACAATACATATTTGACAATTCTTTTGGTGGAGATTAGTCCATTTTGGAAAATTAAAAGCAGGAAAATAAGAAATACCGGTTTTATCGGAATATAATATCTAGTATTGTAAAATATATATATATATGTAGTCAAATCCTAATAATACAGGTAAATTTGTTTTTCTCAATTGTCAATTTCTTTACGTAATCAAGACTGCCTCGCCACAAAAACTGGAGTAATAAATACATTGAAAGGACAAATCGCACTTTGAGCAATTGTAGCTTCCAAATCCTGTTGACTGAAGGTAGTTAGAATAGAAGGGAAGCAAAATTGGTACAGATCAGATCCCAGTACATAAGCTTTTTTGAATATCTCATACCCTAGATCTATATTCTCTTATATTTTACTATGCAAATGAAGAGAATTTTTTTCTGCTTAATCTGTAATTTTATTCTCTCACATCTGATAGTGTTGGATGCTAGAGGTTTGGGGTCTAATATTTAATTTCCAATTTCTGTTCCTTCGTAAGTATATTACATGTTGTCGTCATCATGTATGATTTTTATGCGCAAACATAGGATATAATCTAAAAATGTTGAGGCAAAAGGCATGTGTTTGTAAAATTTTCAAACATAACATTGGAATTTATTCCCTATTTTTTTAAAAGAAACCAGTAAGATTTATGAATAACATTCATAAGTCGACAAAATACTATAATTTTAAAGGATAAATTAAAAATCTAAAAAATTACTACTAGCACTAATCTTGGCAAAAAAAAATTAAAAACTACCAAACTTCGGTAAAATAGTTTTGCGGTTTTTTTTCATAGATCCCAAATCTGTGTTGAATTAAGCTTTCTAAATTAATAATTTTTTAAATTATAGCCTGGGGTTCATAAATGTTGATCAACCGTTATCATTTTAGATATGTATATGAAGAGTTTTAAAAAACTAATGTTTCAAAATTAATAGTTTGGTAATTAGCCGTTTGATGATTAGTTGTATGATTAATTAGTAATTTAAGAAACACAAAGAAATATATAGTTAACAACTCTATTGATTCGCAACTTAAAAAATGTTTTCACAATATATATATATAATATCGTTCTAATTAGCATAATAATCTACTCTATCATAGTATTAAATATAATCTATATATCGACATAGGAAAAGCAAGGCAAAAAAGGAAACAATTTTTGTATTTTGGTTTTATACAAAATTGCAAATTTTATCCTTTTTTTTTCTTTTTGTTTTTTGAAATTGCTTTCCAGATTTTCAATTTTTACGGTAATTAATTGGCTTTAAATTGTTTAATAAGGAAAACGCATTTTTCGCATTTTCTAAAACTGAAAAAAATTTATATAGTTCTAGCAACAAGAACATATATCAATTTATAGAGATATATATTTATATACATATATATATGCCGCATGCATGTGTGAAATAGAAATAGGATTTTTATTAAACTGATTAGTTAATTACCTGAATAGTACATTATTATTTTTAAAGCAATCTGATTAATTTAAATTTAAATTTTTGGGGTAATAAGATAAAATTAAATTTTAAATTAAAAAAAAATGAGATGATTTTTATCAAGCGGAAAAATTTAGTTTACAAAGTTTATCCAAATCTAAATTAATGTACATCTGGATTTTTTTCTTGCGTTCGATTTTTTGGGGGAAAAGTTTTAAAATGGTATAGCAGAGCTTATTAAACGGTTTCAAAGTTTAATTTTTTTAACGATCTTGTAAATTAATTAATTAACTTGCTTGCAAACAATTAATAGCCAGGTGGCTTAAAAATCTTTACCAATTTATTTTTTGGGGGGAAAACTTTATTCGTTCATGATTTTGCACGGCAGTTCGTAATTAATATCAATTGAATCGAATCGAATTAAATTGATATTAGTTGGGTATGAATCTAAGAATATTAATTGATGCCTTTTGTTTACTTTTTAAATTACACTGTTAATCAAACAATTAATGTATATATATTGATAATTGATAAGAGCAATTGAAATGGTGACTTTTTTAAAAACAAAATCTCGCCATTGTTACAAGAATTTTTTTAAATTATAATCCCCTAAATAAATTAATATAATGTATTGTTTCGATGGATACTATCTTTGATTTGAGGATTTAGTACCTTATAATTGTTTAATTTTAGAAAAGTTTTGTCATTATTAAGTACATTGTATATATATACATATATTTAGTTGATGAGTTGTAAAAAAATATAAACCAGCCCAGCCATAAGAATTTATCATGTTCAGATAAATATTTAATTGAAGAATCCAACCTTCATGAAATGATCCTTTTCAATCTAATTTTTTTAAAACAAATTAATTCTATAATCATAATTGCATATATATGTGGAAGAGTTAATTTTTAATTTATAATAAGTGCTGGTAAAATTAATGAAATAAACGCATCTCAAATTTAACTTTATGCAAAATTTCAAATTTGACTAAGCTAGTAAACGAAATGGGTATTGCCTAATTTGGTAAGTAACCGTTTAAACGGTTTTTCTAAAATCTATTTTGGGAAGTTATTATTTTTTTCTTCTCTCATTTAATAAGGTCTGGATGTCTTAACCCAAGTGATACTAAAATTTTATATTTTGAATCTTTACTATTTACATAAGACACATAACAAAAAGATAGAAAGATAGATATATATACATTAATAAAAAAGTAGCAATCTAGCGTGCTCTATATATATATATATATATAATTGCTTTAGCAAACACGCCCTTGTTTCATATATATATATATATACATAATAGCAATAAAAGCAAGGGAGATCCCCCCTCCACAGCGACGATTATAGCAAACTCACCACAAAAAGAGAGAAAAAGCTACCCCCTTAAACGCGTCGCGTGATTTTTCAGATGACCGCGTTTTCTCTTAATGCAGTAAAATATAAATATTGGAAAACCTTGTTTTATGACATGAATTATAAACCGTGAATTTATTTCGACCCTTTTTAGACACTAAGGACGACACACTGAAAACGCTAATTTATCTCCTGAAATTTTTGCTATGGGTAATTGTAAACAAAATTCATACACAGGAGATGATGAACTTTCCTATATGATCTCCCTTACCCCCTCTTTAACATACTATAGTGGTTTCTAATATTGCTTTCCTATATTTCTTCTTTTTATATATATATATATTCCTTAATATCTATTCAATAGTTCATTCTTTGATTGTGGTAGCACATCAATTCAATTCGTATTATATATACATTATAAATTCCAACTTTCATTTCTATTGATAACTTTCATTCATATCTTTTTTTTCTAAATAATATATATATATATAAGTATACACATACATACATATATATAATAGAATATTTCCATTTGCACATAGAATAGACAAAACCAACACATATACTGATATACTTATTAAGTTATTCATTTATCTATTTCTTTTTTATGAACACTAAATTTTTGCTTTATTAATTATCTAATTCACATTTATTTTGCTAATACTATTACCTTTCCTCTTAAAAAAAATTATCTTGCTTCATTTTAAACAATTTACGTTTTGATACCCCTTACTATATAAACTAATAATAATAACAAAAAACATATACATATATTATGATGCAATCAATTCAAAGAAAATCTTATGGACCACCAAGAAGGCCTGTTTTTAAACCATATTCTACTAAATTAGAATCAATTGAAAATTTTAAAAATAAAATAATTTCATCAGAATATTT